>VXAV01000457.1:142108-154355 GCA_013399715.1 Alectura lathami | reverse complement strand
AAAACAGAAAAGGAGATGAAAACTTGCAAGTCCTTATATAAACATTTCTGGGCATCAAGAATGCCTTGCGTAATGAATTTTCCATGCATAAGCAGCACACTCATCTTTTAATTACTCTGATAATGGTACAAACAATGAAAAGGGATAACAGTACTTTTCACAAGACGAAGACAGCATTTTTCATCAAAAATAAAATTTCCATTCTGCACAGGAAAACGCTTTTTGTTTAACATACAGATTTAATTAAAACACCACTAGCAATTTTTAACATTGATCATAAATGGATTATAGAACATAGAATGACTCATTAAAATGAGTAAGTTGCACCTGCAAATAGTGATAATTTTTCTTGACTTATCACCCTTTTCCTGTTGCTTCTTTAATTTTTAATAATACCAAGCATGATGTTTTATCTGCACTGCTACTGGCACTTACTCAGAGCAGGACTGGAATCCAAACAACCTCATCTTCTTATTGCTGGCACAAGCAACACACATTTTCCTTACATCAGATTTTTGACAATAACAATGCTTTTACATTTCTTTTATATTCAGAACTCGCCTCCTTCTCAATAACAATGCTTTTACATTTCTTTTATACTAAGAACTCCACTCCTTCTCTGATCCTTCAGTTGAAATTTTGTTTGTTCTACATCTTCATTCTATAGACTCATTTTTGGTTCTGCAAATATGGTTTTTCTTTAGAATTTTTGGTTGATCAGTGTTAAAATGTTGTGCAATTTACTTATTTTTGCTGTTTATACTGCGTGCCTTAGAACCTTTCACCTTATTTTTATGATTACCGAATCCCACTTTGCAGCACTTTGATATTTAAAATACAGTGGCTGTTGCCTGATACTGTCTCTGAAAACTTTCCTTACTTAGCAGCAAGTAGTAAGAACATCCTTATAGTAACAATAAAATATGTTTATTTTTTCTTTTAATTACAATATATGCCTTTCTCTCTAAGCAGATTTCTTGAATATAATTAAATACAGAGCAGTCCAACTCCAAGCAAATGGAAAATTCATTTCTATTTTAGTGTCATTGCCATTTTTTGAAGTGAGTGGGGGAAAGAAGAAGAAGCAGGGCAATAAGTAGTGGAGGGATAGGAATCAATAATTAAGATGTAATGTATATGTTAACAGAATATCACCTGCCTGTCAACCTCCTAGCTCTATTCCTCTTGTCCTTACTACTTTAAAAAATTAATACAAAAGCAGACTGTCTTCGTTTAATCTGTCTTCCAAAATAACAAATCCTACTGAATTACAGAACGAGGTATTGAAATACATTTCATTAAATGTTTAAACAAGAGATATGTCTTTACAAGGATCAGAAGGTTTTGGGAATGGGAACAGGAAGAAGAAATCAAGAGGCAAAGAATGTTCTGGGAGGAGTGTCTGACAGGGGTCGGGTCTTCTCCTGTGAGAGTCCTTGCTTTGTTAGCACATAACTGACATTCAAAATACACTAGATAACATGGGAATAAAATAAACCACTTCATTATCTTCATAGAAATTTGTCTCTTGACGGCAAACAGAATCATAGAATCACAGCATATCTTGAATAAGAATGGATCCACAAGGATCATTGAGTCCAACTGATGCAAGTAACTTGTCAGACTTCTGAATAAGGCAACAGAAGGGTACAAGGAAAATAACTTTTTCAGTATGGGGCAAGTGACTTTAAAAGTGCAATTTACTTCCTGTTTAAAAGACAATGTGTCACAGATGTACAGAAGCTAGCATGTTTCCAGGAACATGGATAAGGAAGTACAGACTTACTTGACATCTTGCAAGGCCAAGAGGCCTGCTAAATCATTTTATCTGACCTCCAGCATAATTCAAAATAAACTTACCACTAATAATAATGTGTACATGTACATAATAGTGTACCTAAACTACCACAGCATTTTGTGTTTACTTCCAATTGTTAATTACTTGAATAATTGAAAATTGTTTATAAATGCTAAATCCAGCTTTGTTGGTAAATTTGTTGGTAACTTTGTTGGTAAATTCTAGTATACTATGTTACAACTTTAAATACTACATTAAGTACCCACCATTGTTCCAATTTTGCCTTCTGCACAGGTATTCCAGATAAAAATCCAGGTACCCCTTGACTCTCTCTGGGGTCATATTGCCTGTATATGGCAGAGTTTCTAATTGACATCAATAGCATCTCACAACAGTTTTGTGTATGGCTGTGAGTTCAGCTCCATCTCCTTGATAGGAGATGATCCCCCTTTTAGGCACAGGGGGGTTGTTGGGTGCCTCCAAAGATGTCCCTTCTGCATGTTCACTGAGACCAGCTTCCACAGCTACTCATCACAGGGCAAATGTTCCAGCATTTACCACCTTGGGCTCTCCACTGAACTCCCTCCAGTTTGTTCATAACTTTCCTGTACTGGAAGCCCAAAACTGTGGGCAGTATCTGGAGTGCTCCACACTGTTTAACACAGCCTGGGACATATGTGGCAGACCTTTTCTGCCACAGCACACTTCTGGCTGATGTTCAGCCCCCTGTCCACTAGTACCTCCAGGCCCTTCTCAGGAGATCTGTTCCCCAGTATGTCAGTCAGGTGTATGCGTCATGTATAGTTATAATTTATGAGTATATAAATTGGATAATGTGAGATAAAAGGGTGTTAAAGAATAGCTTTTTGGATTGCTTCCCAAGGTGACATTGTGTCTTGCCAGCTTTCATCTCATTTCTGACACGTAGCTATTTTAATCCTGGAACCTGTCCTTCAGAGAACTAATCTTTAATGTCTTTAATAGAGAAATATATCTCATAATTTGTTCAGTTTTATTCAAATACATGCCTGTATAATAGCTTTGATAATAAAATCAAAATAAAAATTAAAAGGTGAATTTCACTGAAAAGATACAAACTAGTGAGGCAGTCATGAGTGTGTTTTAATTTGAAAGACAAATTCCATTATCTTTCCTAGATATTATTTTCTTTCTGATTATTGGATCCTGTAAGTGCATTTGAAAACTGAGAATTGTGGGTAGGAGTCTTAACACTCTCTATTTGTGTTTGTGAGTTTTTATTAGTAACAGAACGTTTGCATTACATAACCAACTCTGCTTTTGAGTGAAAACATTTAGACAGTTTCCTCTTGGACTGAACATCAGCTCGATGAGATTTAAGAGGTGATTTGTTTGTTTGTTTGTTTTTCCTTATGTTAGCTGATGAAGTGAGTTTTTACTTTCACATCATTTCCAAGATGGACATTCATATTGTAGTGAAGCAGAGTTCTTGTACAACTGAACTGTTTTCCTTATGTTCTCCTCTAACTTTCTATACTGTCTTCCCAGAATATATGTCTCAATTATTATTGCTTTGCGACTTATTAAATCCCTGCAGTGGAAGCACTTGTTTGTTGCTTTGTTGATTGTCATACCAATACCAGCAACTACCACATCGAAGGCTTTAAGCCATTGTAATACAAGGAAATATATTTGCCTCATATTTGAAGTACTGTATTAGGGCACATAGCCCCTTGAAAGCAGAATCTTTGCAAACTGTTGTTAATAGGCTGCATTACTTTGAATCACAAACTGTGTTACCAATTCTTGGATGCTTATAGTAACCAGAAACATAGATCAAACTGCCCAGGAACCCACCCATCCTGGCCTTGAACACAGCCAGGGATGGGGCAGCCACGACTTCTCTGGGCAGCCTGTGCCAGTGCCTCACCACTCTCTCAGGGAAGAATTTCTTCCTGATGTCCAACCTAAACCTCCCCTCTTTCAGTTTTAGCCCATTCCCCCTTCTCCTACCACTGTCCACCTGTGTAAAAAGTCGGTCCCCCTCCCACCTGTAAGCTCCTTTCAAGTATTGGAAGGCTGCAATGAGGTCTGCCCGCAGCCTTCTCTTTTCCAAGCTAAACAATCCCAACTCCCTCAACCTCTCCTCACAGGAGAGGTGCTCCAGCCCTCTGATGATTTTGGTGGCCCTCCTCTAGACCCGCTCCAACAGCTCCACATCCCCTCTGTACAGGCCTGGGGGCCCCAGGCCTGGACACAGTACTCCAAGTGAGGCCTTACAAGGGCAGAGTAGAGGGGGACGATCACCTCCCTCTCCCTGCTGGCCACCCCTCTCTTGATGCAGCCCAGGATGCCATTGGCCTTCCTGGCTGCAAGAGCGCACTGCCGGCTCATGGCCAGCTTTTCGTCAATCACAACGCCCAAGTCCTTCTCCGCATGGCTGCTCTCAAGGAGTTCTTCTCCCAGTGTGTACACACACCTGGGATTGCCCCGACCCAAGTGCAACACCTTGCACTTGGCCTTGTTGAACCTCGTCAGGTTCTCGTGGGCCCACTTTTCCAGCCTGTCCAGGTCCCTCTGGATGACATCCCTTCCTTCAGGGGTATCAACTGCACCACTCAGCTTGGTGTCATCAGCAAACTTGCTGAGGGTGCACTCGATCCCACAGTCTAAGTCGTTGATAAAGATGTTGAAGAGCACCAGTCCCAAGACGGACCCCTGGGGGACACCGCTCGTGACCGGCCTCCACCTGAACGTAGAGCCATTGACTACAAGCCTTTGGCTGAGACCCTCCAGCCAGTTCTTTATCCAGCGAACAGTCCACCCATCAAATCCACATCTCTCCAGTTTAGAGATAAGGATATAGTGCGGGACCGTGTCAAAGGCCTTGCACAAGTCCAGGTAGACGACATCCATTGCCCTCCCTTGGCCCACTGATGCCGTCACTCCATCACAGAAGGCCACCAGATTGGTCAGGCACGACCTGCCCTTGGTGAAGCCATGCTGGCTGTCTCGGATCACCTCCTCATCTCGCATGTGCCTTAGCATCTCCTCCAGGAGGATCCGCTCCATGATCTTTCCAGCCACAGACGTGAGGCTCACCGGCCTGTAGTTCCCCGGGTCTTCCTTTCTCCCTTTCTTAAAAATGGGAGTGATGTTTGCCTTTTTCCAGTCCGCGGGGACCTCACCTGACAGCCACAACTTTTCAGATATGATGGAGAACAGCTCGGCAAACACATCAGTCAACTCCTTTAAGACCCTGGGATGCATCCTATCCGGCCCCATAGACTTGTAGATGTTCAGTCCCAGACTTAACTGTTACTTGGAAGACAAATACTATCACTCTGAATGCCCACCCCTTCCTCCCTCTTTCCCCTAGCTTTTATTGCTGAGCACAATGTCATATGTTATAGGGTATCCCTTTAGCCAGTTTGAGTCTGCTGTCCTGGTAATGTACCCTCTCATCTTGTGCACCCCAACCTGCTTTCTGAGAAGGAAGCATGAGATGTAGAAAGGTCTTTGACTCTGTGGAAGTACTGCTCAGCAGCAACTAATACTTTGGTGTGTTATCACCTCTGTTTTCATTAAAAATCTAGAACACAACATCCTACAAGCCTCTAGGAACAAAATTAACTTTATCCCAACCAAAACCATGATAACAACTATGTATTTCAAGATTACCTCCCAAATGGATGCATTTTCAAGAAAGGAGTCAGTTAATAATATTTGTTTGTTAGGATTTACCTGACATATGTAAAAGTTACAAAATGTTGTGCCACTCCACAGACTGCAGCATGTTGCCTGAGGCTGCCTCTCTGAAACATGTCTTCATTTTTGCTCCAAAACTTGATGGATGTCAAAAGTTCAGCCACACGGGAGTCCTCTGATTTGCAGTCTCCAATACAGAACAATGAAACCAAGGTAATGGTCACGCTTAACTGATCCTCAGTATGCTTCTCCCCTGCAGTTACTCACCAAATGTTCTTGATGTGGAAAACTCAATGGTGAGAGGCAGTGTATTCTACTGCAGTCAATACTATTTTGAGACATTCAGCAGATCTTAAGTTACTTTGTCATTCACTAAGAGTCTCTGCTATAGCATGATCCTTACACAATGCTCATACTACTCATACAGCTTGTTAGGGTTCTTTTAGCAATCTAGGCACTCTTGACAGATGGCATTAGCATTTCCTAGCTGATAGCAAAGACCTATCACATCTGTAGTCTTAGCATTCTTTCTTTTCCTCATTCCTTTAATCTTAAAGAATTTCCATCATCAGAGAATAATTTCTCTGATTACAGTACTCAGAGAATGAGTCCTACTCATCAGCTTCACTCCTCTTTAACAAAATTGTTAAGCCTCATGTTGCAATTAGGACTGGTATCCGGATTTTAGATATTCAAACTAAAGTACAGTCTATGAAGAAAAATGAGCTGCTAGCTGTAAAAGTGGTACTTGTTAAAACTTTGTCCTAGTTTTCATGTTGTTGTTGATACTGATGGTGTGATTAAATTGCTTCATCTGACAGTTCATCAGTGTTTACTGAGTTCTTCCCCTGCTGATTAAACATGAAGGGCTTTAAAAGTCCATTGTAAAAACATGGAAAAAAAAATGTAATCCCTAACTATGAGGCATTGGCAATGGCAATACAAGTGGAGTTTCAAGTAATTATATGCCTGGTTCTTCTGGAAATTCTGGGTATATTAACTTATTTGTTAACAACTCTCTTAACAAAAGGGAAAACGAAGAACTATTCCTGAGTGTCTTGATTAAGTACTTGACTTACTTTTTTACATTGAAGATGCAGTGGCATAATAAAGTTTATGGTTCTTTTTCCTTAAGGATCAGACATTCAGAGCCCTTGCTATAAAAGTACTATCAACATGTGAAAGGAGGTTTACTAGTCTACTCTCCTAGCTCTTTAATCCTAACAGTTTGTCAAATAATCTGAACCAGACACAAGTTTTACAGCAGATAATGAGGGGATTCTAGTGAATAATTGTGCAAAGTGATGCTGCCAACAGAGTAAGCTTTGCAATTTTCCACAGGAGCTAATGTTCCCCAAGCACCAGTGGTCTCCTGGAGTGCAATACCAATCCATCTCCACAAGTGCAGCTTTGGATTTTCCTTCTCAGGGACTTTTTGAATTTATGCCTTCTTCTCCTGGGATGCAACAGCAGCTCCAAAACCACACACAGAAGAAAACTCTGACATAGAAGAAATATAGTTACTTGGATTGCCAAGCACATGATCAGTCTGCATGCAGGACGCCCACAGGTAAGCAACCATCAAAGAGAGAATGCACCAGGGTGAAATATATCAGGGCAGGTAGGAAGCATGCAGAGTCACAGTTCTACTCCGTAGGAATAGTGGTGTCTATAAAGAAGGGGAGCTATGGCCAGGGCTGGGGCCAGAGAGATGAGGGGCATGTGATTGTGGGTGTCTGTGTGCAGCTGGTGCAAAGAAAAGGCCAGAGCCACTCAAGGGGAGGCAGGGGATTTGAGGCCAGGTGTTAGGAGCCACTCAGCACAGTGAGGTTGTGCCCAGCTGCTGGGGAGGTCCTTGTGTGCGTGTATAGGATGAGGCCATGGCTGCTAAGTGTGTTTGCCTGTGTTGTTCTGCATGGCTGGCTGTGTACATATATATGTGTAATGCACAGTGCGTGTGCATGAGCCTGCTGCTGACCCGTGCCCAGTGTCGCTGCTGGCAGGACCTGGGGCATGGAGGTCAGGCAGCCTTGCCTTTGTCACACTTCCTGATTTGGCAACTTGTAACAAAAAAAATTGAGAATGTTTTTCAGTCAGTAATTTCACAATTATCTAATGGGAAATGCAGGCTGTTCATGGTGTCTTACAACTGGTTACAAAAAATTGAACAAAGATGCATATACTAGCCAGCCACAGCTAAGGCACCTGATCTAAATACATTTTTAGATCTCAATGTTTAGTAGATTTCACTCCTACAAACAGGCAAAGTCTTTTTTCCTCCACTCATTTGGCTGAAGATGCTTGTAAAACCGTATAGCTGTTTATGTGGGTACTGGGTACATATTTTACTTGCTTACTCAGAAGATTACAGAACATTTCTTCCATTATCATTGTCAAATGAAACAAACACAAATGAAATTGCCAAAATCTGAGAGGCCTAGCCAGAGGTTCCCTAAAATAAGTAGGCCCCAAGTATAATACAGCAAAAGTACGACTGATAATGAAGAGGTATTTTTAGGTTTTCTGCCTTTTAAAGGCTGCCAGAACATCAATCATATAAAACAAGATGGTGAAACAACTCTTGCACAACACATGCTTTTTGAATTCTGACAGGTATTCACTAAGGGCAAGTTCTGCCCTACCAACCTAGTGGCCTTCAACGATGGCTTAACTGCATCAATGGACAAGGGAAAAGGCACTGATGTCATCTATATGGACTTCAGGAAGGCCTTTGACACAGTCCCCCATAACATTCTTCTCTCTAAACTTGAAATACATGGATTTAATGGGTGGACTGTACGATGAATGAGGAACCTGTTGCTAGATTGCATCCAGAGAGTGGTGGTCAAAGGCTTGATGTCTGGATGGACAACAATGATGAGTGGTGTCCCTCAGGGGTCCATTCTGGGAATTATATTCTTTAATACCTTCATCTATGACACCGTCAGTGGGAAAGGGTACGCTCTCAGCAAGTCTGCGGATGACACCAGCCTATGTTGTGCGGTTGACACGCTTGAGAAATGGGATGCCATCCAGAAAGACCTAGGCAGGCTGGAGCAGTGGGCCCAAGATAATCTCACAGGCTTCAACAAAGCAAAAGGCAAGGTCTTGCACCTGGGTCACAGCAACCCCCGCTGTCAATACAAGCTGGGGGATGTAAGGACTGAGCAGAGCCCTGCCGAAAGGGACTTTTGGCAGCCAGCACTGTGCCCTCACAGCCCACAAAGCCAACCGTATCCTGGACTGCATCAAAAGAAGCGTGGCCAGCAGGGCAAGGGAGGTGATCCTGTCCCTCTGCTCTGCCCTGGTGAGACCCCACCTGGAGTGCTACATCCAGATGTGTAGTCCTCAGTACAGGAGAAACATGGACCTGTTAGAGTGCATCCGGAGGGGGCCCACAAAAATGATCCAAGGGATGGAACATCTCCCCTACAAGGACAGACTGAGAGAATTGGGGCTGTTCTGCATGGAGAGCAGAAGGCTCCAGGGAGAACTGATAGGCGCCTTTCAATACGTAAAAGGGGGCTACAAGAAAGAAGGGGACAGACTCTTTAGCAGGGTCTGTTGTGTTAGAACTAGTGGAAAAAGTTTCAAACTGAGAGGATATTTATGCTGGTTATAAGGAAAAAAGGTTTTTACGCTAAGGGTAGTGAGGCACTGGCACAGGTTGTCCAGAGAGGTGGTGGATACCCCGTCCCTGGAGACCTTCAAGGTCAGGCTGGACAGGGCTCTGAGCAACGTGATCCAGCTGTAGGTGTCCCTGTTCACTGCAGGGGAGTTGGACTAGATGGCCTTTAAAGGTCCTTTCCAACTCGGACAATTCTATGATTCTATGATTTTATGATTATCAAGAATTAGTTACCAATGTCTCTGCCTTAGTTGAACTGACTAAAGTAAAAGCAGGCTAGGGAATGGGACTCACATAAGTGTTGTAAATTACTTCAGCATCATGTGCAGTGCAAGACTGGCATTCAAGTTCAGACTTGATGCTGAATCTTTATACTTTGTGGTGGTTTAACCCACGATAGCTCCCAACAGTTGCTCACGCTTGCTCATCACCCCCAGGCTGCAGAGGCTGGACCTGCTGGTGTACTGCCAGCAGCCAGTGTCAGTGAGATGGAAGAGGGAAGTGAGGAAAAAAAAAAAAAGGTAGAACTCGACAGTTAAGATAAAAACTATTTTACTGTAATTGCTAAAGAACAAGAGATAATAAAAATGTAAAGGTGATATTAGGGGTAATAATACTGATAATATGAAAAGAGTGACTTATGACAAAGGCGATTTTGCACCCACGTGCAAGCCCAGCCTGGAAGGGGAAAAAGAAACATGCAAGCTGTGGCTTCCTCCCTTCACCAGAAATCAGAGTGAGGGCCATGACATGATGTATATGGTATTGAACACTTCGCTGGTCAGATGTCCTACCTCCACCCCCTCACAACTTCCTAATCCATTCTCTTCCAGCATTCGCAGATTCGACTAGGCTAGAAACCATGACATACCTTTTGACAAATGTGGAAATTCAGTACTTTCAGTGTGGGAGAAACACAATTGAGCAACAAACATTTTTAATTTCTGACTGGTCCAAGCCAGACTAATACAACATAATATCCACACAGCCATGCTACCACATCTTTTGCTACCAAACGAAAGATGGAGAAGAGTCAAACTCCTCTTTAGTGTACTCATCATTAACTGTAGCAAGAAGATTTTACTGTAGTAGGCACAGCACCTTCATGAATTCTTCAGTATTCCCAAAGGCTAGATGAGATAACAAAAGTTTTAGCGAACCAGTTCTTCAAATCACTGCTCTCCTACACAGATGTGCCTGCAAGTTAATGCTTTATAATCGTTCCAGTTATGGCAATCAAGAAAAGATATACTGGTTTTGGCAGCTACACAATTTCACCCACACATCTGGAAGCACTTGAAGAATGTGTTACCCAGCTGTCTCTCACTCAGCTCACTATTGAATTGCCTTCCATCGCCTGCACTTGAATGTGTTCACAGCAGTTGTATACTTAGTTTGTTTTCAGATTTTGCTTGGAAATGCAGTTCACTCACACAATTCTTGTCAATATATGATGCTCATGAGAAAACTTCTGATGAGTCACCTCCATAAATCTTGCTGTGTTTCAGTGTATTTGTAACCTTACTAAATTAAGGAAGCATCCCACAGGGAAAAGTTTAAAGCTCAATTTACTTTAGCCTTCCTGAAATACCTGATGTATCAGCTGGCAAAAAAAAGGCTTGGGAAAACTTTTAACAGAAACAAAAATAAAAAGCAGATGAAGAAGAGCCTGTATTTTTCAAAGTTCTCATGAAGGAATCAGATGAAAATGAAGTACGTGACTTAAAGACTAGGAAAAAGACAGATTAGGACACCTCCCTGTATATTTGAAGCTGATGACCAATGAAGGGAAAAGGATCTGTTGATCTGCTAAAGAGGTTCCTTTGGTGAAATACAAACAATGCTTGAGTTACTGATGTTTGAAGGGTGTGAGATTTCTTAATGGATAATATCAACTCCATTTAGAAGAGAAATGCAGTATTATGCTGATGATGCCTTCTCTGGAGTATATCTAGGAAAACAAAGGCTTGCCAGAAGCTTTCTGTCTTGGGCTTCTGACTTGAAAATGTATAAAGGCATGCCTGGTTGGTTCTTGAGGTAAATGACTGAATTTAAAGAAATACCCCCTTCAGGTTCTCAGAGATATGAAGAATGATGGAATGCTTTCAAATTTATTATTTGTCCTGAAGAAAAATAATTTTGACTCCTAATTATAGATTTCCTGTCCCAGTACTACAAAGTTGGGAACTTTTTTTTTTTTTTTCTCCCAGTGGACTGCTAGCTGAGCTAGCCATAGTTGCAGTCAGAGTGGAATAGGCTTTTTTCTCTCTAGGTAGTCCCAGCCAATACTGAATCTGACATCTGTTCTGAGAACATTCAAAGACATTAAAAGTTACAGCAAAAACAAGAACAATGAAGGTATATTTCTTATGAACTCAGCCATCAGGCATAGCAGAATAAATGAAACAGATGATTAAAAAATACTGAGGAAGTTTCCAGATGACAGAAGAATAATTGGGATTTTCTTAATCCCTTAGTTCTAACTGTTCTTCTAGACTCCCCAGCTATTTCAGAAACACTCTTTGAGGTAATGATAGGGTGAAATGTGCAGATGTTAGAACATGTGGAATACTAGTGCTCTCAGATACAGGGGGTAAAACATTATGCAAACACTATGTAATTTCTGAATCAGGAGCGTCTGTAAGTAGCTACTGAATTACAGAAATCCAAAACTAGGGCAAAAGCTTGTTTTGACAAATTTCAGAGGGAGAATACCTAGGAGGATGGAGATGTGGGAATGCAATTAGCCTATGCAAATCCTGTACGAAGACTGTGTCGCAAATGCAATGGACTGTAACCAAGCTACAGGCAAGGTCAGCTCTTTGCAAATTAAAGTTACTGGAGAGAAGAAACCAACAGATAAATTTTACCATTCAAGTCAGCTGTAATTGTGCAAGCAAGGAAATTTCTCAGAACTGTGCAGACCCATCTCCAGTGTATTCATGCAAAGATGGAAATGGGCAGAAAGGTTAATTTTTTGCCTCTTCCTTCTCAGTAGTTTTTAGAGAACTGATTTTGTCTCAGTAGCAGCTCTTGCAAAAATGGACACTGAAATTTAGAGTTACTGCATTGATCACCATAAAAAAAAAAAAAAAAAAAAGAAAGAATTAAATTTAATCTTAATGTCTTTTGGG
>VXAV01000457.1:121004-133358 GCA_013399715.1 Alectura lathami | reverse complement strand
ATTTTTGTGTTGGTTTATTATTTAGATGAATGAAATAAGCTCTCATATTAGTGATTATGATTTTCTATAAATTTGGATTCTATTAGTAATAGCAGCTTAATAAGTAGAAGGTATTCTATGAACTATTGTGACCTGTGTCTCCCCTAGCTTGAGCCCCAAGGAAAACATAATTTAAAACAGCATTCATTTGTGGACAATTGTAAATGACTGTGTCTTGAAATGCCCCAAGTAACTCAAATTCTCTGATTGGCTTTTGAATTATAATAAACCAAAAACCTGAATACAGTCTCTGCTAGTGAGCAGTTAGTGGCTAGTGGGAGAAGAAAACTCTGGAAGGAGCAGCCAACAAATCATTCCTTTGTACTTTTTCCTTTTCCTCCCTTCCCCTCACCCAAGAAAAACAAAAACAATAACCAAAACAACAACAAAAAACCCACAACCACCACCACCAACAAAAAGTTATGTTCTTTTTCACCAAGTGTCTGTTAAACTTTGAGTGTGAAGCTACGACTTATATATGAATTCAAAAGCAGCAGGTCTGGACCAGTTCTACCCAAGAGCCCTGGGAGTTGTCTGAGAAGGTCTTGGAATAAGTCCTGGGCAATATTGGAGATAAACTTATATAGGATTTAAAGCATAATGAATTAAATGGTGAGAATATAATTATTGGTAGTCAACATGATTTACTGGAATATAAATCTTGTCAAGCAAATCTGATTTCACTGTCGGCATTGATAAGATTATGGATTTGGTAAATAGAGCTGAAATTTCATAAAGTATTTGACTTAACACCATATGACACTCTAATGAAAGGACTGAATCATACAACATGCAGATCATGAGCTGGCTAATGGACAGGTGAGTTATTACTGAATTTTATTTTATATTGTGTTTTGAATAAATCAATACCAGGCATGGTTCTGTTCAATATTTTCATCTATGTCTTGATAATAAACACAAATCACTACTGATAAAATGCACTGGAAGGAAGGTGCACAAACCATATCTGAAGAGTGATTGCAAAAGCATAGCTGTCAGTGAACACAAAACAATGTCTTAGAGCAATTGGGTAGGAATAGTGGTATAGTAAATACAGCTGTGGGATTCTGGTTTAGATTTGTATGATTAATATTGCCATTTCAAAAGATAAGGTTATAAAACATGGCAGATGAAGCAAAAAGTAATCTTTTCTTCAAACAAGTGATACCAACAATATCAAACCTTCCCCCAAAATCATTAGACACTGAAAAAAATCAAAAAAACAAACTCCAAAAAATGTCTGTTCCCCTAGATGTTGTTGGCTTTATTCTCATATCAAAGCAAAAAAGATAAATTGTAGCAGAATAGCAGTATCATTGATTATGATTAGTTGATGGACCGAAGTGTGAGGCAGAATGTGGAATGTGAAAATTTCTACTTGTAGAAAGGATTGCCTTTTTGATAGCTACACTTTAGAACTTTATTTTACCCATTTACAAATTCTTTGACACAACATTGGAAACAAAGATTAATTGGAATATTATATATATAATTCCAAGGTTACTGGATCAGTGAGTGATTTTCTTGTCAAAAACAAGAGTGCTACTGTTAAGTTGCTCTTGTGGGGATAAAGCACTATTTAGGTCCAAGGAAATTCAAGACCATGCTTGGTTTGCCAAATCTTGCTACTCTACAATATGACTTACTACCCCAAAACAAATTATGATAAAGTTTCACAAATAAAAAACTTGTTTGCAATAAGGTCTTAACAGAAATCTAGAGCTTGTTCATTTAATTTTTTTTTTTTAGTTATTTTTGAATCCCATAGAATTACAAGCAGAATATTACAAAACTCTTTTAAGAGGTTTGATTCAGTTTTTCTTTGGATAGGATTTCTCACTCCTCTTAAATATAATCTTCCAGGTTGCTAAAAAAGGGGAAAAAAAAGAAAATCTTTTCTAAATTTATGTAATGTTCCATACAGCAAGTGTTCCTGCTGTACATATAATAAAGTATGGTTAAAAAGCAAAGAGAAAGAAGAAAAAACATAGTGAGAAATGGCTGTCCTCTGTTCCAGGTAGAATGCATGTCTGAAGTACAGATAATAGTGGTATATATCTAGAATACTACTAGAACAGCAGTATAGAAACTTCTTGAATACAGAAACATAGAATCATAGAATTATTTGAGTTAGAAGGGACCTTTAAAGGTCATCGAGTCCAACTCCTCTGCAATGAACAGGGACAATATCAAGCATGCAGAGGTACTAAAGAAACACTGGCTAGAAAACCAAAAAGGAATTAACTATTTTTTTTACAAGTATTCTCAACATTTTTTTTTATTCACTAGAGAACAGTTCATTTTCAGTATTTCTGAAGTTAATCCTTGGTGTATACAAAATCTGAAGTAACCATGTGGAGATCTAAATTAAAATCACCAGTCTGCAGTTCCATTTGGTGGAAATTCTTCTCCAGTGGAGAAAAGAAAAATAATTATATACATAGAAACAAATAGATAGATATGACAAAGTATCTGGGAGGTGGAACATCAAGAACAGACAAAAACTATACCTCTTAGATTTTACTTCTGAAAGTTTGTACAGATGTAATCCTTTCAAAGACAATGATGATAGAGATGTGAACAAGACTTCCATTTTTTTTTTTTTTTTCTGGAGACCTGATTCAAAGCTATCAGACACTGAAAGTTCAAATGGAAAACACAACAGTGAATCTTCAGGGGAGATTACAACCTAATGTAAACCTAACGGGTTGGCTTCATAATTTTCATTATTCCTGTTTTCTTTTCTATTGGACAAAGCACAGCAAACAGAGCAGCAGCTAGGAGAAGATGTGATGTATCGGTTCCCAGCCAGAGATCACGACTTTGATGTAACTCTGAAATTTATGAATAGTAATCAAAATAAGAATTGAACTCTGATTCAAAGACAATTGAACTCTGCCCAGGAATGCAAAGGAAAGTGTGACATTGAACCTGTAAGGACAAAAAAGATTAGGAGTCAGTTCTGTAAAGACTAGAACTGCTCCGCTGTGCTATTTCTTAGCATAGCAAAGCAGATTCTTAACCGTCAGTTTTAGATTCTTCTTGTGTGCAGGCACAGAAGAAGCTGTACTTACTGAATATGAATATTCCCTGAATGCCAGCTTTTAGGACATTTTCTTGAGGATGTCCCCTTATATTCTGCCTGACTAGGTGTATTAGAGGACTTTCCTGCCTACCAGAGTCTGTAGCCCCAACTGCTCTGTAGTTACTGCTTTCATTCCACCATTCGTAAGTTTCTCCTCTCGGATTCTTTTCACAACTGTGTGTCCATCTAGCAGGGCAAGATGCTAAAGTCAGTCCTTCAGGTTCAGTGCTTTAGCTGTTATTATTCATTCAGTAATGGCCCAGATCCCTGCTTTTTATTGGATGTAGCCCTCTTGGGTTATAGTAAAAGGGACTAGTTAAAAAAGATGAACACATAAAGAAAGTATTAACAGATCAGATCTGTGAATAAATAAATAAATAAAAGCAAATGTTTATAGAACTGCTGCATTATATATAGATTGTTCTTATCATTGCTACTATTTCATTTCCAACTGATTTTCTATATTGTGTTCTCAGAGAGGAAGCATGAAACATTCCACTTTGTCAGGATCCAAAGGGTTTAACAGAAGATATCTCCCAGGCATGTTTAGGTATGTTGCTTGAATGAGTGGATAATCAAATGGAACAACCATCTCACAACCAGAATAAGAACAGAAATTACAAAACTTGACTGCTGAGTCATTTTATGAATAAATTACAGTCAAAATTAATTGTTCATTGAGAAGACAATCCTTAATCTGTTTTCACTACACTTGCTTGTGCCACATTTACTGAATTCTGCTTGGCATCCTTTTCAATTTGAAATATGAACCTTGCCATTACTAATAAATAATGAAATTGGTAATGAATAGTGGAGGAGTCTCCTGTACAGTTTTTGGTCTTATTTATTGGCAAAATGTGACTGCAAATTTTTCAAGCACTTTTTGAGAGTAGGGAAGAAATTTTTCTAGGTAAATAACATCAGTGGTAATCACTTTCTCTTTCTGATATATTGCTAATATGTTGCAAAACTCAATACCTCACAAATATCTCAAGGCAGAAGAGGGTCCCATTCAAAGTTATTTCGGCCACCAACAACTAAGACAGGCCCATTCCCAACCTATAATTTACCACAGAAAACTCAAACATGTAACAGTAGATCTGGATAGCTTTGGCTAAAGTTTATGTGTAGGAGGCTTCTATTTCCCTCTGACCAACTCCAAAAATTCCAGAAGCAACAAATCTTCTTGGAAATAAAAGTAGGAAAATTATCGATGATTCTTTGCTTGTTTCCTTCAGATGGGATAATCATTTCTCTGTTGTTAGGGTGGAAGTAGTACAAAGCAGTCAGTATAAAAACAGAAAATAATTTTGGTATCAGAGGGAAACTCCTTTCTAATGAAAGACTAAGGAGTAGGAACTACTAATACAGTAGGTGAGAGGAAGTAGGAAAAATTAAAATGAAACCAACAAAGAAAGACAATTAAACCTTCTGCATCACAATGAAAGTCTTCAGACGAGCACCATCATTCAAATGATGCTTCCATAACTCATGCTGTGGCACCCCTGAGTATCACAAACAGTTTATCTTTCCCCCTTTTGAAAGGAAGGTCTGTAGAGCCTGTGATTCAGACTTAAGTCAAATAACATCATTAGCTCCCTCCCTCTTCATCTCCTTTCTTTTTCTGCCTCAAAGATGTTTTATTTTGGCTACTCCTACCAGTAGCCTAAGCACCAGGCTGGGTAGGTTTACCTAACATTACTTGAATTATATTTGGACTGGGACAAAGTATTGAATAAAGGCATAATTGTCACTGTGATATCAAGGGAAAGTCACTGTGATGGATTGCACTGGTTTCCAGGATAAGGAGAATGATAAAATGCAATTTAAATTGGATTATTTAGACTCAATCCTCAAAGAAAAAAAAAAAAAAAAAAAAAAAAAAAAAAAAGAAACCACAAACATANNNAAAAAAAAAAAAAAAGGGAGAGAGCAACCACTAATATTACCCTAATTTGTGAGTGAAGCTTGTTAATAAAAGGGGAAAGAAAATGGGGTGAAAACAGAAGAAAGTAATAGAAACTGAGCCAGACTTCCACATGAAGAAGATTAAAATTATTATAAAATATTTAGTACTACTGTTAGCCTATTAAAATACAATCAATATAAATATCAATAATCGTATTGCATATCTGTTGTAAAGACATCTGTCCAGTATACTTGAAAGACTAATGCTTCTCAAATTTCTCCATTCTTATCTCTTTGACTGGTGTAGATTTTAACAACACAGAAATTGAAAGCAGAATAATTCTCTACTCTCAGAAAGAATTGACTAGCATGTTCTGATATAAAGTAGCTGAAAGCAGACAAATGCCATCAATTGCATCTCTCATTGTAGTGTGTTTTAGTGTTCATATGTTTAGACCACAGATACACCATTCGTTATACTAGCTTCCAAAAGTCTCAAGAGCAAAAAGAAGACCTGATCACCAAACCTGAGCATCTGCACAATACAGACTGCGGAATTTCACTGACTACATTAGGAATAAGATTCATAATTAGTGATGTTGTTAGTGTACACCCTATGATTTGCACTGGAGATCTGAAGGAGCAGAGAATTCAGTAAACATTTTGACAAAATATTCCATGGTGAGTTAACCTTCAATGATGACACTTTATAGTTTCATTTCAAAAATCAGATACACTCTTTGATGCCAGATGTTTTGTTTTGTTTTTAGCCTCTGGCTCCCCAGCAGATCTTTGAGAAGTTGTAGAGGATTCTGACTCTGAGGACCGGTCTGACAACAGAAGGACAGACCTCCTTGATGGTGACGAAGTGTTATAGATCAATCCTTCTAATTAATACTGTCTATGTCTGACCTGATTTTGAGTTGTGCTTCATGTTTCTTCCGAGATTTCATATGTCACAGGGGTTTACTTAATTACATGATTTTCTCATATTACATTTTTGTACTGCAGTAGAACTTTGATGGTTCAGCTAGAGCGTGACTCTGTGTTATGTGTTACACAAACATAAATCTATTGGTGTCTGTATCAAAGATCGCTGAGAGGTCTGCCTTGACAGACAAAAGTTTCATTATTTCATAAATATTGCTTTCGTTAATTATTTTAAGTCGTTCTTTGTAACTAAGCTACTTTAGTAGTTCACTGCTTTCTAGAACAATGAATTATAAAGGAAAGGAGATATTCTAAGGTCACCTGTTTTATGAAGGCAGTCCTAAATACCAAAGACTGAAAAATTTTGTAGATGTACAACTTTGTGTAATAAATTTCAGCTCTGTCTTGTTTTATATACCTGTCTGAAACAATTACTTGTTGTAAAAGGTCATCAGTGAAAGAAAAAGCCTTTACTGCTGATTTTTGTCATGTTTGCTTTACTCTTTCTGTATAAATATATTTCACAGGAAAGATAATATTTTACAGATACAATCTGCTTTATAAATCTTAAGATGGATATATTTTCCTTTTGCAACTGCAATTGGACTTGAACTTGCAATTTTTTGCTTAAATTCTTGTTTCCAGATCCCATGTGTCCTCAGATGCAGAGATGTTTCTGTTTAAGCCTCTTTGGTTTTATGTGTATATAGGTGGAATAATACAGTATCTGCACAAACTCCACAGAATTTTATAAAAGATAAATTCAGTTAAAATAAGTAAGCATATATTCACTCAGAGTATTACTATGAACTATAAATACTTATAAGAGAATTGAGTTTGGGTTCCAAGCCGATCTCCTGCATTAGGTATTGCTGGCAGGGTCTGTGCAGTGCAGGGGCTGCAGGGTGCCCAGTGCATGAGGAGGACCTGCACTTTGTCTGTCACAGCTGAATCCAGTTGGTGCAAATGCTCCAGCACACGCCAAAGTTACAGCCTATCAGGGGACCACCCGCAGTGCAGCCCCAGGACCACTTGTCCGGCTTTTCCTCTGGATTACCCTGTCTCCTCTGTGAAGGAGGGAAGTCATGCAATCCAGTTACATGGAAACTTAGTCCATGAAATCTCTATGCTACCAATTTGGTCTTTATTCATGACAGCTTCTGATGCTTAGCCTTGATTCAGTGGTCTCAATATAGGCAGCTGATACCATATAAGATACTCTGTGGTATAATCTGCTGCTGCAGTAGCTGACACAACTATCCTGAATAGTCTGTCACATCTGCACTGAATGGCTCTGCTTGTGTGAATGTGCCAAATCATGGTATCTTTGGTGTCCAAGTATGAACAAGTTGTCAAACCTTCTGTTACAGTCTCTGAAAATTGAATCAAGGCAGCCAGCAAATTATAGAAAGCTCTTCAGTTTATCCTGAAGTAAATGCACAGACAGTTCTTGATTCAGTTTCCACACAGAAGCAACCAGTGCTACTCTGTGAGTATCTGCTCTGCTTTCTCTACTGTGATTATCCTTTTTATTTCTTAAATAAATAAATATATATATAAAACCCCTGAAATACTCGTGTACTTACAAACTTGCCTATGGACATTTGATTAGACAGGGTTCTTCCTCAGGAGACTCTGTATTCTGGGTCTAAGGCTGGGCCTACAAGTGGAAGGGGTCAAGCCTTTAATGACTTTTAAACTTGGAATTGTCCATTTTTTTGTGTAAGTGTTCTCTTTAAACTTATGCATCCAAATTAAGTAAATGAACTGTAGTTGATACCAATTATGCCTCTCAAATTAAAATTTGGACACTGAGATGTCTCTTTTTGAAAAGTGGGTGGCTGCAGATGGAAGCTTATCACACACATAGGTCAGTAAAGACTATGATGCTGAGCTTCACCACTAGCACAGCCTTTGGCACTTATCTTCTGAGTGTATCAGCTGCTTGATGGTGAATTTGCCAGGATCAAGACCCTGAGCAGAATACTATTTGAGGTATGCAAGTATTTAGACTGTATTTTTTCTAACTATTTTCAGTTTATAATTTATTTTGTTGATACTTGTCTGGAACTTGAAGATATATCTTTCTGGATACTAGTTCACTGTTGAACTCATTGAAAAAAAAAAAAGACAGGTGTATGTTGCTTACATAGACACACGCAAGCACACACACACAATGCAGAAGTAACATCAATGCCATCTAAGCGACAAAAAGGATATAGAGAAATTTGGAAAAGCACATACCAATCAATCCAAAGATGTGTACAAAGTCATATTTCTATCGGAATCTTTTTCCTCATTGTCAAGGATACAGAGTGAAAGGAGGTGACAGACCACTCCATAATCCTTATTTCCTGGTTTCCTACCCTGACACAATCAACTGCATGATTTGTGCCCATGGTGCAACATCTTAACTTCTGTCCAAGTCTGTGAAATAAAAGAGACATGTAGTGCTGTGAAGTAGTTGGCAAGCGTGTCTGCCTTTCTGGCTCCAGTTCCTTTTTGCATTCCTGCCCTCAGCACATAAACTCATATCAGACCTACAACAAGACAATTGGGAAGGGGACAAAGAGAGGAGAAGGAGAAGCTGTACAGCATCTCAGACACTTCAAGGCTGTCCTTGAAAAGGAGGCAGAGCAGTTTGGGCTAATGCCTACAACATTCGCAAATATCAGCTTAAGAGATTTGAACATTAGGTTGTACAGAAAAGTTTAATTTATACATTTTTCTTCCTTGCAGTCATGTAGGTGTGGATAAATATTTTGTACAACAGATGACTATATTCAGAGAATAGCACCAATAGCATTTCTAAAAACTCTCTAAAGCTAGAATGGCTTCACATTATAATGTGTGGAAACTTTTCTACAGAGCATGAAGTTCTGCAGTATGAAGATTCTATTTCTTCAGATTTGGCATAAACTGTGCAACTCGCAGCTTCACTATTCATGCTGAATTTACTAACCTTTTTATGTACAACGCCTAGAAAATGTTTGGGTTGCAAGACGTCTTAAAAGTAAATGCTGTGAATATTGCCTGATCGTATAAATCACAAAGATAGCAGGTAAAAAACCTGAAAGTCATTGTTGATATTCTTTTTGCAGAAGCCTGGCCAGTGCATAACATCTTAATGACAAACACCTCATAATAAAGGCATCAGTTCTGTTCTTTCAAAGAAGACAAGTGAAAAAAAAATTCAAGGGATATTGTTAAGCAGAGATGAAGGAGACAGACCTCTTTATGATGTATCCCATGTATGACATGCACCCGGCATCCATATATAAATCTCTCCATATATACCTTCTAGACAAATAGAGAAAATATCTAGCTTCTACTTCCAGTTGTATTGTTTTATACATGTATTTTTTATATCTACAGGTGTAGGAGGCATGGAATTGTCAGATATGGCACACTACTTACCAGTGATCCATATTATTCTGGGCAGCAGCTGGAGGCTGGCAAAATTATGTAGGTCATTGAAAATGGCGCAAAATACAGCTGATGCAACTATTGAATCTATATATCTCCATTGACTAGAATGAGAGCTTAGACACTTAGTTCACATATACAAGCTTTGGGGTTGTCAGCTTAAAACACAAGCAAGGATTCTTAATCTAGATCTGAAGTTCTATCAAAAACCATGATTGAACTGGGAGGAGAAGATATCACTTTACCGTGATTTATGTTAATTATTTCCCTATATCGCTAAAGTCATTCAAGGTATTTCACCAATATCAGTGCTTAGACTCTGAAATTATCAGAATCTTTCTAGTGGGAATGCTCAGTGATCATACACTAGAGGATGTGGTGAGCTGCTGCACTACCACAACATTCCTCAATAACACAATTTTATCTGGAGCATTGGAGAGAATATCCTTTCTTTTATGCAGTCTTGAAGGACATAAAACTACTTCTTGTACTTACACATGCTAGTGAAAAGAAGCAAGCATCATTGCAAAAATGTTGACTCATTGATGTCTGGCATAAAACTGCAAGCAACATCTTGGGCCGTATCCTACAAAAAAAACATTACTCAAAACTTATGCTCTATTGCATTGTAAAACTGATGCTTTGAAAGCTAATTGCAAATTCAGTCATATTTGAATGCAGATGTCAAAAATACTGGAAATATTCACTGAGCCTACAGACAATGTCTGAAGTGCTGAGAAGTTCCTCTACTTTTAGAAAGCTTAGTTTATACCCTTCCCTGTGGAGAGCGCAATAAATGCATTGACGTTTTTGTTTTGTTCCATAGGACCTTTGAGGTGTGGAACAGACAGCAGTGGAACAGAGAACAGGAACGTGCAGAATTCCTCTTCTCTGCTCCCCAGCCCAGTGATTCACCTCAACCCTGACATAACAATGGAAAATGCCTGAGAGTACAAGTATTAACAGCTGTCATTATGCAGATATGATGATCAACAAAAAAGGAATAAAACACTTCTCCTGGAATGTAGGATTTGACTCAAAGCAGTTCTCATTGTAGGTTCCTCTCATTTGAAACATGAAATTGTGTTAAAAATGTATTCAGTGAAGTTTAATTTCAGGTTTTATTTTATTAAATTTACCACATTATTTCCATAGAAATAAATCTCATAGGAGCTATTTGAAACCCCTTTGCAGTTCTTTTTTTTCACTCATTGTATACCGCTTGTCCTATTTTATTTCATACTGTTCAGATATTAAGCAAAGAATTACTAATTAACTCATGTGCTTCTCTTCTGTGATGTCACTGTGGAATTTCACAGCTTCATAAGCATTTACTAAAGGGGCTTTCACATTGAATATGGAGATAGAATTAATGAGGAACAAAGGCTCAAAAATATGAACACCAAAACCCTTTACCAATTTGGGCAACCGGTTTCTGATTTTTAGCTTCTTCTTATGTCACTTTCCCTTTTCCCAAAGTACAGCCCTGCTAAATGACATTTGTAGCTGTTATGCATTTAGCAGTTCTGCTAATTTGATCCTCATTTCTCAGCAGTATTTAGAATGTGAGAAATATACAGTTAATGTGCTCCTGTGAAACTGTTCATTTATATGAGTCGCCTGACCTCACAGAGGCATGCCTGAACAAGATTCACCTGAATGTTTTTCATTTGTGTCATCTGGGCAAAGATCCTTTTCCCTTGAAATGTCCTAGCTCATTTACTATACAGAATCCATCTTCTGTATAGGCTGACACAGAGTCTAATTTGCTGCACAGTCCTGTTTTGTTTTTGTAGCATCTACTTTGTGTACTAAGAGACTCACCATCTGGGTAAAGATATCCTGTCATGAAGTGACTAAAAGCTGAATCTAAATGCATATTACAAAACATGTTAAATTAGATTGTCACCTTTTGTTATCTGTACGGACGGATTCAAAATATTGCTCGTGTTTTTCTCTTTGCTGCTTGGATGCTGTTAAAAGTCATGACACGGAAAATGAGACTCCACATTGTTAAATTTTGTTAATACTACAGTAAGCTTCTATGCGTCAGGTTAAATTAAAAGCAAAAGGCCGAAAGACACTGCCTGGAATACTACAGACTCTCCAAGAATTATATTTCCACTCACAAAATCAAAAGGCTCCCCTGCAGTTTGCCTCCTCTGAATCTGAAATCTGAATCTATAAATCTTCTACTTTGCAGTTTACTTCTGGGAAGATCTTTCAGCTCACTACCTTCAGAAACCACTATTCTCTTTTCTCATTGATGTTGTCCTCTGCTTTTTTGTTTGTTTCTTTGTTTTGTTATTTTGTTTTGTTTTCCTCCACAGTCTTTACTCTTATATTGATTTTGGGAAGGTTTTGCAAAGATTTGAGGTACAAGCCTCTTTTGTGTGTGGATGCCTTTAGGAAGCACTTAGGATTAGAAATTTAGATTCTACTTCTAGAACTATGTCCTTCTCCCCCGTTTACAAAAGCAGAGTTTGTACTTATATTCTAAAATGCTTAGAGATGTCCTGACAAAATGTATAATGGCAAACCTGGGTATGTTTTTTACATGTAGTTTGGATGTAGATAATCCTGAAACATTCACATGCTACATCATTCAAATGTACATGCTACAGAAAAGAATCATCTCCTTTACTGAGAACCCATGTCTCAGATTAAGTGAACTGGAAGATAAAATAGCTGTAATTTTTGTTCTAGAAATGTATGTGTATGCATATATGTATGTATTTGTTGAAATAAAAATGTACTGATGTAGATAAGTATATAAGCACATTAGAGTACATACCTGAATTTAGACACATCCAAAGAAGTCAGTATAGTTATCATTCATTTAACTGCTAAGCATTTGAAATGGTACTGTGGGGGCATCTGGATTTGATTAGTTAATGATTAACAGCTTTGCATTTGTACCGCTTGCCTAACCAGGTCGAGCTAGCTGTGTTTTTTTTTTTTTTTTT
>VXAV01000457.1:73992-108149 GCA_013399715.1 Alectura lathami | reverse complement strand
TTTCCCCTTTTCTTATATATACTCTCACTGAGGAGCAACAAGTGTCGGTGATGGGCTCAGCTTTTGCTAGCAGAAGGTTCACTTGGGAGTCAACTGGAACTATCTGTGTCCTACATGTGAGCTGCACCTGGCCAAAAGTTCACCCATGCAATCTCTGCAGCTACTGCAAACACATTGCCATGTAAACCCAATACACTATCAAAACAATAACACTTAATGTACTGTATTTTTTCAAACACTGAATTCCCTTATTTCACGAGTAAAGTTTACAGGGAACTGTAGAGGAAAAGAAATGGAGCAGAAATAGAGAAACACTAGAAGAAAATAAGAATGGAATAATGATTATTTCTACAAATAAATCTGAGCAGCAGTTTATACAGTCAACAAAACAAGTGGGAATAAAAGCAAAATATCAAAAGAAAGTGAATATTAAGAAGACTTAATTAGTTTTTGTTAGGCACTGCTGCACTAGTCAGTCTTGAGAAAGAATTCAGTTAGACAGTGCTATTCATGCAATGGAGGAAAGGGTCCATGTGTCTTAACAGCAGAAAGGTTAAATACTATTAGCTTTGGGATTTCATTTTAAGTCTGATTTTACAAAAACATGAAAACAAAGGAAAGATTGCATTAAATTGAAGTTAATCTGCTACAAGCTGTGTGTCCAGTTTTAGACTTTGAAAATAGCTTGCGATCATCCAAATCTCAGTTTCTTTCTGCATAAAAATATTTGCATACTTGTGTACATTCTTGTATTTCCTTTCTTTTTTCTTTTTTTTTTTTTTTTTGGCATCAAGCAATGATATATGCTTGAAGAAAGTAATTGTTATAATTAAAGGAAGACAGTGAGTTTTAACAACGAAGACTAGATTTAGATGTGTCTGTGTTGTGTTTTCAAACTCGCAAAAGAAAAAAGTCCATGTTTTGTACTAAGCAGTAATCATTTTAAAAAATAAACAACATAAAAACAGAAGCATGTCAGTTTCAGACTTAGCACTTACTTGCAGATTGCTTCAGTATAAGTTTGTTCAGTACAGCCACTGGTATCTTGGAATAATTGAGATTAATATGATTAATAAAGAGATTGATTGCAGCAGTTATTTTGTTTGTTGCCTCTGTTTGTGGCCACAGCTGTAGCTCTGCTGANTCTTTTTTTTTTTTTGTGTGTGTTCAAATTGTTCAAATTGAATTTGGAACAAACTAATTCAGACTTCATTGGACCACAGATTGTATTTTCTTTCCAAATGAAATTGTGAAGGAAAGGATTTGATTTAGTAGGTTGAAAGATGAGATGTCATGTACAATTTGTTTGTTCCAAGATAATAGCATTATGGGAAAAAATAATTGAAGTTTTAAATGTTCTAATGCTGATGTGCAGATATTATACAACAGAGGGAGAATAATAAAATCTCTATATCAGTTATTTCTACAAAAATTAGCTGAAAAAATGCCACATAAATTAACTGAAAAAAAATCATAAGCACTCAAATTAAGAAAACAGCAAAATTGGAGGGGAGCACAAAAAAACTGTTGTTCTTATTGTTACTTTGAGTTTTGAAGGAGTAAAGTGCCAGTAAATCAAGGCATGGTTCTTACTGTAAAGTCAGTCTTAAGTACGAATATCTGTGAATGGTTTTGGTAGACAAAGAGTTTATCAAATATAGACCTTCGTCATCACATAGCTCTGACTTCACTTCATACGTACGTTTTATTTTGTTTGCCTCCCTTCCAGGTTTCTCAGAAGTCCTTCAGGACATCATTGGCTATCTCTGCAGACATTAATCCATTGGTATTGGCTTGTGATTTTTCTGCATTTTTGTCTGTGTTGCAGGCTTATACTTTATGCTGTTAAAGTGACAAAACTTCAACATTGACTGCTGTATAAATTTTCTTTTAAGATCACAAAATGTTAGGCAAAAGCCAATTATTGCGAACTGAGTTTGTGCAGAGTAAAAGGATTGATCCAGAAGTCATTCACTGTTTCGAGAAAATTTGTGGTGTCCTGTGGGAGGAAGCTTTCATAGCTGAAATGTTCAAATGTGCTTTAATCAACAAATATGAGTAATATACATCTGTTCTTGAACACAGTTTTTATCTGAGTTCTACCGAATTTACACTCCCATAAGCTGAACTGGTCTCTTCGTACAGGTCTTGGAATGAGTCTGACATTCATCTGACAGTTCACAAAGGCCTACAGAGCTGGAAACTATAATGAAGTAATAATTCTCACCTGGATAAACTTCTGGATAGAAGCATTTTTTTGCTATACTTTGACTGAAGTTGTGTGTCAAATTAGCCAGGGATGGGGGCTTGCAATTTGCTGATTACTCATTTTCTTATATAATGCTAGATAAACCCTGGCATAGTGAGTCAGATATATAGTAGAGATAGATGACATAAACTAAACTAAGTTTAGTTTAAATCCCATCCCTTCAGAGTGATCTTCCCACTAACAAAATATGGAATAATAATAAGAAATATACCACAAAATATTTGTACTAAATAGATACATATTCAGTGATGTTACCAAGAGAGTGTAAACAGACAGGGACAGGGGTTCTGTGCCTAAGAAGCTGAAGAATAACTGAACTTATTTACTGAATGCACGTGGACTGTTTTAAGACACCAACTGATAATGATGAAACTCATTTTTCTCTCTAGTTATTACTTTCCGCATTTAAATTCACATAAAACTGAACAGGAACAATCAAGAATGGGGAAAATTATTGCACTACTATAAAGTTTAGTATTCAGACACTTCGGTACATAGTACAAGATAGGATATTTTCTTTTTTTCCTTTTATAAAATTTTGCTAATAAAGAACAAGACCTGACTTTATTCTTCTAGTGTCTGGCATATCTATTGATTGCCTTTAAGATGGTACTCAAAATGATCCTGAAGGTAAGGCTAGCTCAGGAAAGTACAAGCTTTCAGGATATGTGTCCATGCTTACACTACAAAATATCAGAACAAGATAATTATTATTCATTTACAGTATAAATGTTAAAAGTTTACTTCATGTATCATAACAACACTAGTCACAAACACAATAAATATTAAAGACTTCCATACAGAGTAATGAGTGCATCTGCAAAAAACACAAGCCACAGCATTCCATCAAAAAACTATGGTGATGCCAAGCATCAATGAAAGTCTTATTCAAACGCTTTAAAACACACAGAACACTGTGACATCTGGTTCCCCATTATAAAGCATCCTTTCCTGAAAATCTCACAGCATTTTAGGAAGGTTTTTAGCCCAGAAGTCAGTTATCAAAAAGACAATACTCTATAACACTGAGTCCTTAAAATTATCTTTGTAGAAGGTGAAGATTGTATAAAGGGTGTGAAATCAGTACATGTAGTTACAAGTCTGTAGAAAGGCAAAATACATATATTATTCATGAGTTTTAGTTTTTAATTTATTTTAAGTACCCAGCTGGAGAAAGCTGAGGCATATGACATTCCTTACTTAAGGAAGTACCATGAGCATATGATTCTTAGGAGAACATGTATGACAGAATTGCTCTTACACAACGAGATAGAAAAGGGAAAGGTAAAGGGAAAGGGAAAGGGAAATGGTCATTTGATTCTGTGATTCTATGCTTCCAGTTCACAGAATCCACATTTTTCCCCTGAGACCCTTATCACTGATTGTTGTACCAGTGTGAGACTGAATGTGTCCTGGCTTCCAGGTGTAAATTCTTAATTCTCTGAATCTCTCCACACACATTGACATGATTATTCCTACAATGATGTGCACCCTTTCTTGTATTTCTCAGTACTGAGGTAATTTAGCTATGTTTCCCAGATTAACGTTAGAGATAATGATGAATCTCAGATTAATAACAGAAGCTGTTACAAGCTGTTCCTTTAGTGGAGCATTTTTACAACTGGAGGAAGAAGCTGCCTTTTTTTTTTCTTTTTTTTTTTTCCCACCATTCACATTCTTAAGTATTCCTTCTGTGAGAAAGAGATGAGGCTAGGAGTGCTCAGAAAAAAGTTGAGAAAAATAAAATACCCTTTGAGATGTTTCAGGCTTCTTCTGCTTGAAACTCTCACCAGCTAAACCATAGTAAATATTGCAACCTGAACAGAGAGGTTCCAGAGGGAATGATGGTGGAACACGTGTATTTGGAGTTAGCAGTATGATACAAAAAATGGAGCAGTCAGTTGTCTGACAACTACAGTTTTGACCTGTGTCCATTTTGCTGCTTAGTGTCTTCAACTTTTTATTCACATTTTGGAAGACTATAATCTTTTTTCTCTCCACTGAAATCTGAGCTGGTAAACTCTAGAAAGATTCTTATTCCTAGTGCTTACTGTCAGCATGGGAAGGTGATTATATCTTAAAAAAAAAAAAAAAAAAGTAAATAAATGGGAACTATTTTTGTAGAGTTCAATGAATATTTTACCAACTTCTGTGGCAGAAAAAAACTGTTAGGGTAATGAGGTTTATACTTCCACTTTTAATAATGAACAGTAAATATCTGAACAACAGAATCATCGTGAAAGAGAGACAAATAACAAACAAAAAAAACCCATCATATTGTATGTTTAAAATTAAAGGCTTAAGATGCGCTCAGAATCTGAATAGCAAGGAATGAAAATTCAAACATCTTTCTGTTCTGTTAAGACAACATCTCACCTTACCTAAATTTATACACAAAGAAAGGATAAGATTAGTTTAAAATAAATATTACCATTGGTACTTGAAGTAAAACCTGACATTGATCACTGAAATTAAGTTTCTTTCTCATCAAATTGAACATCATCTGAGATAAAATGAAAAACTGCACTGTAGTCCTTAATAATTGGATCTGGTAAACCAAGCAAAGAAAAAAGTTTCAGGATTCTAGCCTCTTGTTGGTTTGCTGTTTTAACGTCTCAGACAACTGAACTGCAAATGTCGATGTTTTCTCATTACACATTCAAAGAAAGCGTCCGAATCAACCTCTTAAAATGAACACTTGCCTGCACAAACATTGCATTTCAAAGTATTCTTCTTCTGACTTAACAAATTAGCCATTATTAATAGTCTTGCAATTCATTTTTCAAAGCCTTTAAGCAAGATGTTTGGTTTCTGTGGTTATTCCAGCATTAATATTCAACGTAATGCAACAGCTGTCATGTTTAGATAATTTATTTCAGTACATTAGATTAATATACTGATTTAGTCCACAGCCAATTTAAAATGAAAGCTAAATTCAGAGCTACTAATGCTAACTCCTAAGTAAAATGTAATACTCTGGACACATAAAGATGATACCCATTCCATGGATTTCACAGTTGTAGAGAAGAATATTAATTAGTTCACTGACTAAAATGAATAGTTGCCATTTTGGTGTACTTCTGTATTACTGTTATGTAGAACTTGAAAAACAATGCCTTTAACAGAGAAAGCAAAATGCATTTTCTAGTGGACTGGTGGAGAGGGCTTTAAACTAGATTCGAAGGGGGAAGGGGTTAAAACTGAGGGCATCAGAGGTCAGCCTAGGAGGGGTGTGCCAGGGTCTGAAGGGAAACCGATAGCCCAGCTGAAGTGCCTCCACACGAATGCACGCAGCATGGGAAATAAGCAGGAGGAGCTGGAAGTTCTGGTGCACTTGGGGAACTACGATCTTGTTGCTCTCACAGAAACGTGGTGGGATGGTTCACACAACTGGAATACCACCATGGAGGGCTACAAGCTTTTTAGAAGGGATAGGCAAGGTAGGAGGGGTGGGGGAGTTGCCCTCTATGTTAGGAAGTGCATAGACTGTGAGGAGCTGCCCCTGAGTGACAGTCAGGAACTGGTTGAGAGCCTGTGGGTGAAAATTAAGGGTGGGACCAATAAAAGGCAGCTGGTGGTCAGGGTCTACTACAGGCCACCTGATCAAGGGGAGCCTGTTGATGAGGCCTTCTTGCTTCAGCTGAAGGAGGCATCGCAGGCACGGGCTCTGATCCTCATGGGGGATTTCAACCACCCAGATATCTGCTGGGACAACAACACGGCAAGCTGCAACCGATCCAGGAGGCTGCTGGAGTCCATTGACGATAACTTTCTGGTTCAAGTCTTGGACAGACCAACAACCACAGAGAGTCCACATATTCTCTTGCCCTTGACCATTTTCTTCCCTTTCCTTTTCCCCTTTCCCTCTCCCAAAACAAACAAACAAACAAACAACAACAACAAAGTAATATTAGAACCAGTTCATAACTAGACAAAGATGTGAAAAACATCTAACCTTTGGGCTAGTAGTACATTATATAGTTGTTATGATGAGTTGTTTTGAAATCAGTGGACTACTCGAGGACTGAAAATCACACCACTACATCTTCCTGAAAATAACCTCTAATTTAATCTTCATAATACTCGTTAGTGATCATTACTTTGAATAAATATAAAGTGTTGAATTAAAAATTACAGTAATACAATATGTTCCCCAAAAGGTACACCATAATTCTGTTTCCCTTTGATAGTACCAAGGAAATTTTAGTTTCACCTAACAACAGCTTGTTAATTATGTAAATACGAGTATTTGTGTGTCAGGAATCAGACATTTTCTGTTTTATGCATCTTTTTAAGGTAATTATTAGGACCAGTAAAATGTCATGATTTACAAATTAAAAAAGGGTAAAGAAAGCTGTTCAGTTTTGATTACAAACACAACTCAAAGATAATGCGAGGATAATCTTCATTTTATCATGTGGAGGACTGTTCAGAGAAAGCTCTCATTTCTTTTTCATAGACAGACTATTTGATCAAGTGTCATTTCCACTTGTTCACTGCAATCTCTCTGTGTATTACCAGGGCATGGCATATCGTATACTCCCAACTGTTTCTGTCAGAACAATGACATAGCCTCACTGATGAAAAAACTAATAAAAAACAGTGCCAAGACACTTAAATTTTTTCTCTGTTATCTAGTCTGCTATTTTTTATTAAAAATCAAAGGTGTACTTCAGCCCTAATAAATAACTAATAAGCATATATAAACAAATGCATGACACAATAGACAAACAAATAATAGGGACAAGAAGGATGATTAAGTGATTACGAATAGTCAGCATGGATTCACCAGGCTGAAGTCACACTTGAGCAACCTGTTCTTAACCTTCTATGATGAAGTGATTGCCTTGCTAGATGCCAGAAAAGCAGTGGGTATTATGTTGCTAGAGTTCAATGAGGTATTTGAAACTGTATCTGCAAGATTCTCGTAAAGAAGCTGATCAAGTATGGACTGGATGAGCAGACAATAGGGTGGACTGAAAACCAGCTGAATGTCTGGGCCCAAAGAGCAGTGACCATTGGCACAAAGTCTAGTTGGAGGGCAGTAGTGGTGTAGACTACTGCCTGGTGAGTTCAGTCCTGTTCAACACCATCTTTAATGACCTGGATGATGGGACTGAGTGTACCTGCAGGAATACTCCAGTGACACTACAAAAGGCTAGAAAAATGGGCTGTCAGGAACCTAATGATGCTCAACAAAGCAAAGTGCAGAGTCCTGCATCTGGGGAGGAGCAACCCCAAACATCAGTACATGCTAGGAGCCATCCAACTGAAAAGCAGCACTGCAGAAAAGAATCTGGGGGTCCTGGTGGACATTAAGCTGAATACGAGCTAGTAATGTACCCTTGGTGCAAAGAAGGCTAAACATATCCTGGGTTGCATTAGGTGAAGTATTGGGATTAGGTCGAGAGAGGTGATCCTTCCCCTCAGCAGTGCTGAAACCACACCTGGCGTGCTGTGTCCAATTCTGGGCCTCCCCAGGAGTGACATAGTTATACCGGTGACAGTCCAACAAAAGGTGATAAAGGGAATGGAACATTTCTCCTATGTAGACGGGCTGAAAGCGCTTGGACTCTTCAGCCTGGAGAAGAGACAGGTTGTGAGGGAAGGGGTGGGGGAGCAGGGAGACTTGTCAATGTATATAAACATCTAAAATGATGGTATAAATGATGGTGTAATTCTGTAAGCACAGAATCAGGTGCTTAGTGACAGGATGAGAGATACTAGGAAAAAAACTGAAATACAGGGGGTTCTATCCAACATAAGAGAACATATTTTTACAGTGTAGGTGATGGAGCACTGGCACAGGTTCTCCACAGAGTCTGTGGATTCTCTCTTGGAAATCTCCAAAAGTCATTTGTACATGGTCCTGACCAACTTGCTTTGGGTGGCTCTGCTTGAACAATGGAGTTGGGCCAGATGATCTCCAGAGGTCACTTCCAACCTCAATCATTACATGGTTATGTGATAAAGCAGAAGATCCCAAATATTCCTCAGTATAACTGAGGAATGAACGAGGGTCAAAGGTTCCTTCAAATAGACAGTTGCATGTGGCTACTTTTTTTTTGGAGAAAAAATAATTTAATAATATTTGTGTGAACTATTCCATGCTAGTTAGCCTCATTGCTTCCCTGGCATTTTAGCACCTTAACATAGATGTAGTGCTAAGTTTGTTTCATCTTAGCTGAGAAACAGTGTGCAGTAACATAAAATACATAGAAGTAGAAAAAAAAAAAAAAAAAAAAAAAGGAAGAGAAGCTTCTCTATAGCTTCTATCACTCTATAATTCCATGAATTAATTTCTACATAGAAAGACAAAATTAGTGCTTATGGCATTAGGTAGTTCTTGTCTTCTACAGAAACAGTTGCTGAAGATAAGCTATCTACATATCAATTTCTATAGTAAATATACACCACAAATATTGCTACCTATTGCTAGCCACCTTTTAACCTCAGACTGCTGAGTCTGTGAAGCAGATTCTAGCACTGGTACTGGACATGCATGTTCAGGAAATGCTTATTGTAATGCATGGCTGCAAGTGTTTATTACGGATTCCAGTAAGAAAAACACTCAGACTCTGTGAGATATTGACTAAAATATCATTTATTAGATTTAGCAGGAGAAGAAAAAAGGGGATAGCATAGATAATTAAATCTTATTTCCCTTCAAATTGTGGGAACCCCAGATTTTACAGCCCTACTCTAGTCAGAACACAGTATGCTATGTCAGTCCTGTGTGGTGAGGTTTGCCAGCATCATAGTCTTTATAGCTGTTATAGGATTTTCTTATTATTAAACAACTCTATTCATCTTTTCTACTGTCAAACAGAGGAACATTATATATAAACCTGCTCCTTAACTTCAAGTTAAGAAGACTCATGCAGGTGGCATAATAGCCATGTGCCAAGTTGGAGCTGCTCGCAGAATTCTCTGTTACAATTAATCACCTAAGTCCATCAGTTAGTGTAATTGAACAATCATTATGACTGCCTGGTGTGGGACACACTAAAGAGATGGTTAAAGAGGAAGGTTGGGGTCAAAGGCTGTGGTGACTGAATAAATGGCTGGAAGAATTGCTTTCCCAGAATTTCTGGTCCTCCAGAATCCAGACAATCTTCTCTTCCACCTGGCATAGCTCTACTTCCTCCCTGTGGAAAAGAAAGTGCAAAGGTATAAGGCAGTATTGTCTCCCTGGACTAGACATATTGACATTCACTTGTTCACTATTCAAGGCATAGTTAAAGTGTAACTATGACCTGGGAGAAAGGAAATGTTGCATGACCAAATCCTATCAACCTTTTTTGATCTTCTTACTTGTAGACATTTTAATATAGGAAAGGAGTATGTATGATTAAGAATTTAAATACAGACAATGTTTAACAGTGCCACAGCACTGATCTGAACATTATAAGAACTGCCACAGAGAGCACCTGTTGTGTAAGTGGCACCATTAAACAAGAGAATGACTGTAAATTATGCTCCCATATCAGCAATGGAGGTAAGCACCGGGGTTAATAAGACAGAAAAATGTATGAAATCCACCCACACTAAAGAGATTCTATAATTAGAACTTTTTCTGCTGAAATATTAATTTTAAAATAACTAATAGGGAAGAAATACATATTTCTCTAGCTAAAAAAAAAAAAAAATCATTCATTTCAGTATCCATGTAATTGATATGACTGCTGAATTAGTTCATAATGTGGTACTTTTAGCAATCATGACATTTCTTCAGTGCTAGGGCACAAGGGCACCAGCACTGACTGTTCCTTCCCAGACCTACCCGCTTGGGCTCTCCTTACCCTGCCCTCAGCCATGTCTGAGAATGAAATGTTTAGTGACCAGGTGGTACCTCAAATTCTAGCTGCTACGATTCATGTCCCTTCTTTCTGCTTTACGTGAAGACCTTCTGTGCTCTTACTATTGCACCCAAAAGAGAATTCTTTAGTGCATCTATTTAGCTTAATGAAGTCTCTGTCAGTTATTCAGAATTATGCTGCCATCAGTTATATCCTAGCGTTACCGTGCAGCTGACAGATCACTGTAATGATGTTCTGTAGTGAATTTTACTTTAACATTTGCTTTTCTTTCGCAGTAGTGCCACTTCTGCATTTACTTCCCCCCATTTTAGTAATGCGTGGTCATGCACAGATGGTCTGCACCAGATGAAGGAGGAGGGAAGGCAGCTGGAATGCTGGTGGCAAAACTCTCAATCTAAATTGTGTCATGAGGATCTCTGAAGCTATACACAGTAAATGTAACGAAGGGTTCCACAATTCCCCCTTAGAGCTGGTGAAGTTCAGAGGATGGTCCAATAGACTATTTAATTTGAATTTCCGTCATTACAGCTCAGCATCCACTTCTTGATTTCAGAAATTTTCATGTTGATTTGTGCACAGGGATTCTCTAATCTGGGTGTAGAATTCTGCAACCTCTGCAGAAGGAAAATATGCAGAAGCAGCTCTGACTTTGATTAATATCTCCTAGGATTACCTGGTCTGGCAAGTTTAAGAATGTAGGAAATTCTTGCTTCTATGTCTTGCCAGGCCTCCTGGCTCTAGTTCCCCCAAGTCTGATTTAATAGCTGATCTCTCCAGTAGCAAGGCTGGGTGCATATTATTGATAGGCAGTTTATGTTGTATGCAGCACATATACGTTGCTGGCTGCACAGAGGCACAAACAGAGCAATCAAACAAAAGGAAGACAGCACCAGTGGCCTCATCTTGCTCCCCTCTCTGAGACTCACTAGTGGACCTCTATCCACCTCTGTCAGAATATATACATACTATTATATATATTATGTTACATATATGTAAAATTATATATGTGTATATTACATACATATATTTACAGTGTGGATGCCTCCCATAGCTTAGCTCAGACACCTTGTCTGCCCAGTAGCTGCATCTGGATTGCAGTCTCCCCAGCTGGTGCTTGGAGGACATACAAGCCCCACACCATTTGCTGGCACAGACGGTCTCATCTTGCTGCGCGCTTGCGCACACACACACAGACGCACACAATATCTGTCTGGGACTCCCCTGATCTCCAACAGCTGTCTTCCTTGTGGCCTCACCCTTAAGAGACACACCAAGCTTTCAGGTCCCCTCACCTGTTCACTGGCTTATCCAGCTTCCTCTTCGCTAACACTCGCACTCTCACTTGCACAGCTGCACTTACTCTGGATGCTGCAACACGGCCTTCACTCACGCGGGTTTCTCAAGGCACTAGCACCATGCATGCACAAGCCTTCTGACCTGTGGCTGGACTCTAAATGTTGGCCCTCTGACCTCCCTACACACGTATGCATACAGAGAAAACAGCTTCATAATAGAAAAATAATTAAAGGTAGATATTAATGAGAAGATAAGACAGATAACAGTGATCAGATGCAGGTCATGGCCAAAGCACATTGTTCAGTCCTTGTTTACTTGTGGCTACATTATTTTATTCCATTGTCCCTCTATATTCACACAGTTGTTCCTCCCCTAACCCACTCAGACCCCTCCCTTTTCCCACCTTTGGTTCCTTCTCTAAACAACCCTTAACAAGTCTTGTGCAATCTCAAAATGCTCTTCCCCTACATTCTGTTTTGCATGTCACATCTGTAGACAATAAACCTATGACTGAAAATGTGATCCAGAGAGTTCCTCCCATCATCTTGGTGTGTTGATGTGGAGATGGTCCTTGGATGGTCTGGTGGCTTTCCTGTGATAAGCCAGAACAGGCTATTGATTGAGTAACTCTGTCTGTCACTGCTTCCCTTCTGCAATGGCTCTAACACTTGGATATGGTATTTTGTTTATTACACCTGATTCCAAAACATATGTTTATGCTATGGGACTATTTTAGATGTAAAAGATCCTTCATTGTGCTTGTGGGAGACACCTATAAAGAACATCTAATCCACCATGTTTTCAAATCACTGTGTCACAAAAGAATCAGAGAGGCATTTCACCTACATACAGTATGGAACAGTTTTAATTAAGAGACTAATTAGCAATGGGTCATTAATTAAACCTTCACTTTTTAAAGACTATTCTAGAGTACTAGCCAGGAGACTCACTTGGGAAAAATAAGTTCTGGAGAATAAGTCCTATCTCTATATCATTTCATCATTTGAGTTTTACATATTACAGACAAGGCTTAAAGACTATAAGTTGGCCAAAATAAAGCATCTGACCACAGTTCAAAACAAATGCAAGCACTCAACTTGAGCTTCCCGAACCAGAAAAAAAAAAAAAACTATGACTTTGTACTTTACAGTTGAAGTCCCACTGTCATCAAACTGCAGAAATTTTCTGAAGTTGCTCAGTGAAGAAACGTTGTTCCTTTGGAAGCTGCATAAATTTTAAATGTGGTCTTTAATATATTTAAAAGATACATATAAACGAAATCCAGTGCTTTCATCAAATATTTCTATTGATTTAAATAGGAACTGGAACAAAATGCAGGTACAAAATCAGAGTTTATGAGAGGTTCTTAAAAAAAAAAAAGGAAAAAAGAGCCTTATAGCCTTATGCCTGTAGTGACTGAAATATTCCTTATGCTAATGACTTTTTTCTAAGCATTAAGTAAATGAGGTAAATGTTACTTATATCACAAATGCAAAAACTTCCAGAGTTGCACCTCAGTTGTTGCTAGTATGACCAGAAACACAAGATAAATAGTAGTGATTTCTGAAAACAAGGAAAAAAATCATACATATGTCTTGTTTTTCCTATGTCTTAGGAAAATTATCAAGGTTAATCTGAATACAGTATGTATGTATAAACAGTATATGTTTGTATATGTGTGTATGTGTGAGTATATCTGTGGCTCTATTATCTTTTTGGCTGTTCCAGAACATAAACAGATTTTTATAATCCACTCCATAGAAACACTCATTTACTCATCCACATTAGCTAGAGTAATTACAATATTCAGTACCTGACACTCCCAGACCTCTAAACAGAATTACCTTGAAGTGTTATTTGCACTGTGATGTCTAGTATTCAGAAGATGCTATGTAATTTCTGCCAGACTTCTGAGATTCAATAGCTGTAATGTCTTTTATCTGACTTCCAATTTCTTTCAATAAAGAAACTAAAAAACTTTTTTCTTTGAGACATATAAATCTATCAAAATGGATAAGATCTGAGTGACAGAGCACTAGCACTAATAAACATCAGTGGCTGTGTTAATGCCAGACATTATTCTGTCATGCACATTATTTGAAGCAGAGATGTATCTCAGGGTTAATAATTATTTTTGTTTGCAATCCTGGGTCAGTACATTGCAATGTTCTTGAAATTATTGACTGTAACTCTGAGATAACACAGATACTTTCAATATTAACATTTATGGGAAATGGATAGGTACCTACATTTGAAATACTATCACTAAAACAGTAGTATAATCATGATCTTTTTCACTAATGAAATCTTTACTGTTATTTCTACACTGGAGTACTGTTAAAAACTGATGAGTTTTTTGAGTTGTGCTTGTTTTCAGGTGGAGTACCATAATGGTAACTTTGAGTTGCCATGTCTTAGGGGAATACCTGGAGAGTCAGGTCATCCACCGCAGCTTGTATGGTTAATATGAAACAACTGGTAGGACAACAGTAGTAATCTTATCATCTCCTTAAAATCTTCATTGCATTAGCTGGAATCAATAGCATTGGTCACCTTGCAAACTTCCTGTATAGTGATTGAGATTCCCACTATTAACATTTGCTTTTTGCTATGTATTCTCCTCATTTTACAGCTCAGTCTCCATTTTAAGACATAATTAAACATCCTTCCACAGTTTTCTTAGAGGCATGTAAAGGCTACCTCTAATATATCATTTAATGACCGATCATAGGATGACAAATCGCAAACATAATATTGTAGGTGCTATAGGATCCGCTCTTCAGATGTTCACAAGCGACTTAGGTGTGCTTTTTGGTGACTTTACTTTTCTTTTGTGGTTAACTTCCAAACTATACTGCACTTCCATGTTAGGTCACTAGAGGATTGCAATTGAGGAGGTGACAAGCTGGGAAGGAAATCTGACTCTCTGTCAAGAAGGAATGCAGATTTTCAAACCAGAGATTATGCTTGGATTTAGGTCATCCACCTTGAATAGTGGGGTACGTCAAAGGCATTGATGAGAATGACATTGGTACAGATTTGATATATGCTTACACAAATTTGTATGTGCTTTAAACTACAGATTATATGTGGAATTGCTTTCAATTTTGATAATGCTTTAGTAATTAATTTTTTTTTTGTCCTGTTTACCTGGAAAAGATCTGTCATAGATGAGTAGAAAGCAAACATTGTACAACTTGTGGAAATGGAATGTGCATTTGTAGGACAATGAACTCTTATCTTCTTATCTAGATAGCTCTACAGATGTCTGGAATCATTGCATTCCAAATTGTGCTTGGCCACAACTTCAGTATGCTATATTTTTAAATGATAGCCTTTTCTGAAGATCACCATCAAGGAAACATGAAATAGTAGTTTGTCATGGTTGAAAAACAGAGTTAAGGAAAAAAAAAAAAAAAAGGAGTATTCCATAGCACATATATCACGTCACCCTGCTCTCCGGGAAAAGGGGAGGGGAGGCGAGGGGAAAAGCCGCGGTTTGCGGAGCTGCGTTGGGCTGGTGCGGGGCTGTGCGGTCGGGGCCGCACAGGCAGGTGCGGGCAGGCGCGGTGGGGGTGGTTTCCAGTTCTTGGCGGTTGGGCTGGGCGGTCAGGCTGGCGCATGGGTGAGAACTTGCCTTTTTCTGTAAGTTGATTGTTCTACTCCAAATCTTTTACATAATTTTTGCTATCTCTAGTAAAATTAGTTATTTTTAACTCTCTAGTTCTACCTTTTATTTTCCTCTCACTTTCCCTCCTTCCCCCGCTGATACTGAGCCCAAGCTTGCTCCCCAGAGGGGGAGGCGAAGGCGAGCTACTGTTGTGATTTACCAGGGGTTTAAACCAGAACAGATTTTGGTGCCCAACTTGGGGCAAGAAGGGTTAAGATAGTAGCATGACTTTAGGGATTTGTTAATGTAGGCATTGTGCCTACATTAATGTAGGCATGTGCCTAATGGATCTTAGCCCAAAATTGTTTGGTTTTTTTTCGCTCATTAAGCGGCTTGTTCAGGGAATTAACTCTTTAGTGCTCCAAATGGAATAACTTACAATGTATTGGAGTTTGTTTAAGAATGTTGTATTCTTTTTTGCATTGCTTTACTAGTTTACCCCAATGCAATCACTGGTATGGATACCAATCAGGTGTTTGGATATTGCATGGAATTTTGTGAGACTTGGAAACCACACTCTAGGGAACATGTCTATGGGAGAAGCAGAAGAAATTCTTAACTTTTTCTCCAAGTTTTCCTCCCCTCACAGTTGTTTTTGTCTCTTTCTTGAGAATTTGGTATCCATTTGGAATGATCAAAACAGCATACTCATACTGTCATGTCTCCTAAATGGGTTTTTCATTATCTTTACCCTAATCAGTCAGAGATCTGCCCCAAAGACAGACAGTAATGAGTGGCAGGGAGTGTGGGAAAGTGTGGGAAAAAGTCTAGAGAAGTGGGCACCCCCAGAACCATGGAGCTTTACTCCCGAACACCTGCAGAATCCTGAAAGTTTAGGCAGGTATTTGGGAGAAGGGCACTGTAACTCCAGCAGATCTGGGGATGCACAAATTGTCTGGGGCCTGGCCTATGCCTGTCGCACCCTGTTCAACCTTACTCAGCACCCTCAAGGGAATGAGAATGCCTCGGAGCCTGCAGTTGCCTCGACCTCCGCAGCTGACCCAGCTCCCTCAAGCCCTGCAATTCAGCTACAGGAACAACTGCTGCAGGTATTGGTTGCCCCTGTAGCAGGAACGAAAATATGCATGCAAAGGGCACCTCACCCAGAAAGGAGAGAGGGAAATGACGAGGAAATGATGCCATTATTGGCACAAAGAGACACAATGCAGAATGAAGAGGAGGAAGATGGAGACATCATAAGAGAGACACTAACTATCAGACCTCTAACCCGTAGTGAACTGTGAGAGATATGAAAAGACTATATACGAAAAGACACCCAGGAGAGCGCCTTGTCACCTGTCTGCTCCATTGCTGGGACAGTGGGGTCAGTGCCATGGAGCTGACAGGCAAGGAAGCCCAGCAGCTAGGCTCCCTTGCTAGAGATGCATTGACAAAGCAATTGGAAAAGGGAATCAAATTGTCACCCTCTGGAGACGTCTCTTGTCAGATGTGAAGGAGAAACATCCTTTCAAAGAAGATATAATGTGTTCCCCAGACAAGTGTACCAACATGGAGAAAGGTATCCAGTATCTAAGAGAATTAGCTGTGGTGGAGATGATGTACCAAATCAATCTTGGCGATCAGCGAGCACTTCTAGATCCAGATGAAACCCGTTGCTCGATATCTATGTGGCGGAAATTCACACGATCTGCACCGTCAGTGTACGCTAGCACACTGGCAGCAATGAAATGGAGAGATGATGAAAGACCAATGGTGAATGAGGTGACTCAAACCCTTCGAGAATATGAAGATAATTACTCCACTGCCCTACGAGCCTGTGTCACATTTGTGGATAAACTGTCCACAACTCTCCAAAAGGTTGTCCAAGATGTCGAGCAACTCAAGAGCGAGGTGCACTACCCTCCACCTGTACGAGCCAGCATTTCAGCTATCAGAAGCAGACACCCACCTGTTCAAAGAGGAAAATACGGTGGGTACACACCACGTGCCAGCCTGTGGTTTTGCCTACGTGACAGTGGAGAAGATATGAGGAAATGGGATGGAAAACCCACCTCGGTCCTGCAGGCACAGGTAAATGAGTTGCAAGAGAGATTAGACGCGGGAGAGGGCCCCTCTATGAGAATGGCCGCTCCAATCTTCGATAGACGCAATGACCAGGATTAGAGATGCCCTGCCTCTAAATATCCCATAGCAGACCCACTCTGGGATAACAACGATCAAACACGCAGAGAACATATGAGCGATTTACGAAGAATAATCGTTGCAGGGATTAAAGAAGCGGTACCTCGGTCCCAGAATATTACTAAAGCCTTTGAAGTTGAGCAGGGCAAGGATGAAACTCCCACTGAATTCTCAGAGAGACTTAAGGAGGGAATGCAAAGGTGTTCAAGGCTAGATCCTAATGAGCAAGTAGCGCAGCAGCTGTCAGAAGTCAACTTTGTGACTAAATCCTGGCCAGACATACGAAAGAGGCTTCAGAAAATAGAGAGGCGGAATGAACAGTNGTCTCTCGGAGGACCCTTCAGTGGTGGGGCTACTGAGTGGAAGAACAGCGAGTGCTGGTCGCTACTGCAACAGTGCACCGGCAGCAATATCGTACCAGCCGGGACTCCCTGCTCCCCATTCATCAGCTGATCCGTCAACTGGAGAGCCAAGGGGTGATTAGTAAGACACGCTCACCCTTTAATAGCCCTATATGGCCAGTGTGAAAAGCCAGTGGAGAGTGGAGGCTGACAGTGGACTATCGTGGCCTGAATGAGGTAACACCACCACTGAGTGCTGCCGTGCCAGACATGCTAGAACTTCAGTATGAACTGGAGTCAAAGGCAGCCAGGTGGTATGCTACAATTGATATTGCCAATGCATTTTTCTCCATCCCACTGGCAGAAGAATGTAGGCCACAGTTTGCTGTCACTTTGAAGGGCATCCAGTACAACTGGAACTGATTGCCCCAGGGGTGGAAACACAGCCCAACCATCTGCCATGGACTAATTCAAAGTGCACTAGAACAGGGCGAGGCTCCTGAGCACCTGCAATACATTGACGACATCATTGTGTGGGGCAAGACCACAGAGGAATTTTTTGAGAAATGGGAGAAAATAATTCAAATCATAGTTCTTAATGTAAACATGGACAGCTGTAATTAAAACAAATATTAATACAAATTTGCTTATTAAAAATATATCTCTATTTTTTTTTAACAGCCCCAAAATTTTATGTTTCAGTTAGATGTATGTCTTAGAAGAAGGTGTTTGAATATCAGCATTTTTTTCTGTTTATACTCCTGAGCATTTACCTGGAACTGCACAAAAAATGAATACACAAAATAGGCGTTAAATACAGCTGAAAATATGAAGTTTAAGGTTTCATTTTGAACTTCATCAATACTTGAATTAATTTTCCTTTGGATTTGAATGTCTGCTTTCTGTTTGTTTCCACAATTAAAAAAAAATCCATGACCAAAGTTTAAATATAAATTTTAAACAGTTCATCCTGTCTAATGTTCATATGATTTCTTCTGTAAATGAACTCCTTGACTAACAATTGAAACTATGTAAAGGCATTGTAAGGCATATATAAAAGTTGCACTACTCTGTTATGCATCACTTTTATTTGAAAAAATTCTAAAATGGGATTGAGTGTAGGAGGCAATACAANAAAAAAAAAAAAAAAAAAAAAAAAAAAAAAAAAAAAAAAAAAAAAAAAAAAAAAGAGGCTACAGGCTTTAATCATAGAATCATAGAATCAAAAAGGTTGGAAAAGATCTTTAAGATCATCTAGTCCAACTGCCAACCTAACACCACTATGCCCACTACATCATGTCCCTAGGTGTCATATCTAGATGTTTTTGAACACCTCCGGGGAAGGAGACTCTACCACCTCCCTGGGCAACCTGTTCCAATGCCTGACCACACTCTCAGAGTTTTTCATAACATCCAACCTGAACCTCCCTGGCACAGCTTGAGGCCCTTACCTCTTGTCCTGTTACACTGTTACCTAGGAGAAGAGGTCAGACCCCCATCTCACCACAGCCTCCTTTCAGGCAGTTGCAGAGAGCAATAAGGGCTCTCCTGAGCCTCCTCTTCTCCAGACTGAACAGCCCCAGTTCCCTCAGCTGCTCCCCATAAGAGTTGTGCTCCAGGCCCTTCACCAGCTTCTTTGCCCTTCTTTGGACACGCTCCAGGGCCTCGATGTCCTTCTTGCAGTGAGGGGCACAGAACTGAACACAGCACTCGAGGTGTGGCCTCACCAGTGCCAAGCACATGGGGATGATCACCTCCCTGTTCCTGCTGGCCACACTATTTCTAGTGTAAGACAGAATGCCATTGGCTGTCTTGGCCACCTGGGCACACTGCTGGCTCATATTTGGTCAGCTGTCAACTAGCACCCCCAGGTCCTTTTCCTCTGTGCAGATTTTTGCTGCTCTGTGCAGCATCTGCTGTTGATATATTTATAAAAACAATTTTTACTGTCTTTAGCAACAGTGGCCAAGTGAAGTTCTTGCTGTGCTTTCACCTGTCTAATTTTCTCCCTGCATATTCTAGCAATATCCTTGTAAATGAAACGGTTCTTATGACAGTATGAGCTATATCCTTGTGGAATCTTAAACCCTTCCCAAATATAAATAATATAATGTTCCTGTATAGCAATGATATATCACAGAATTGTAGGGGTTGGAAGGAACCTCAGGAGATCATCTATTCCAATCCCACTGCAAAAGCAGGTTCCCTACAGCAGGTTGCACAGGAAGGTGTCCAGGAGGGTCTTGAATACCTCCAGAGAAGGAGACTACACAGCCTCTCTGGGCAGCCTGTTTCAGTGCTCCAATACCCTCACAGTAATTAATTTTTTTCTTAGATCTTTATGGAACTTCCTGTGTTCCAATATATCATAGAACTAATTGTCCTGTTCACATAGTGAAACAGGGAATTACAGATGATATTAACTCCCTATTTGCTTTTTTTTTTTTTTTTTCCCCACAGAAAAAAAAACTTTGTTTTGTGCTTTTTGGCAATAAAATCCACAGCTCCCAAGATTGAGTATGTTGTACTTTTGCAAACACTGGTGAACAGATTCTATAAAGTTTTAAAAAGAAGCATGTGTTTGACACAGGAAAGTAAGATTTGTGTAGGTTTGTTTTTGTGCCGTGACACTGTTGGGGATTGTCAGGACTTCAAGCTTGTAATAACACAAGCATAATTTAAGACAGGTCAGACAGAAGCCTTATTAACTATCACAGTAGTGAGAGAATGCTCAGGCATCCCCTCTCCCTCTGCTTTCTCTCTCCTGATGGTTACAAAGATGAGACATATATCGTTTAAAATGAACAAATTAAGAAAAATCATTCTAATGTTAACAAAGCCAGGTATGATCTCTTAGAAAGAATGGACTTCAGTCATTATTGTTAATAAAGCCATGTACACTTGCCTGTAAATGGACTTTGAAATAACTTACTAACTGCCCCAGTTGATAACATGGAGATAACTCTTGGTGGAGCCTGTAGGAGTGGTACACCCAGTATTATCTTAGCTTCAGGTGGAAGGTGGACTAATCAGATCACTAACTTCGGTTGAAAGGAACAACTACCTACCCAGACCTCTCAAATCTTAGGTATTGATTTTACAATCACCCTACAATATAATCAAATATATATATTTTGTGATAATTATTGCACTCAATTTTCAGTTCACATGTTTTTGTGCACCTCTCACACACAATTTTTTGACAATTCGATCAAGAGGTGTCATAATTGCACTTTGACAAACAGTGATCTTTAAGAACTTTTTGAGTACACTGTACAAGCAAAGAAGGAATTTCCCATTTTCCAACTCCATACCTACTGGATAATTGTTAGCCTTTCCATAGGCATATTGTAATTAACTCTTTCTGTACTATCATTACTTTTAGTCCTCAAGTGACATGAACAAGGCTTTACATACCATAGGAATTTAATAGCCCTCAATTTCTATTACCCTCCAAGTACTTTTCATTAAGTTTGCTTTGTTTATTTGAAAATAATTCCTATACTTTATCACCTCGTCACAGAAATTCAGGAATAAACCTCATAGAATCATCTAGGTTGGAAAGCCCTTCAAGATCATCAAGTCCAGCCATCAACCTGACCTAAAAACTCGCATCACTAAACCATGTCCCTTAGTACCAAGTCCACATGTCTGTTAAATACTTTCAGGGATGGGACTCCATCACTTCCCTGGGCAGCCTGTTCCAGTTCTTTACCACTCCATGAAGAAATTCTTCTGTCCCATCTAAACCTCTTGTGACACAACTTGAGACCACTAAACACATGTTCAGTACAAAATTTGAATGCATGCCTCTAGATTTCTTTCCAAGGTAGCTCATTCAAGTGGGAAAACAAGAATGTCCAAAAGTGATGTATCTAAGCAATGTCTGAGGATCCAACTGTTTTATGTATTCGGAAAACAAATCAGAAACAAAACAAAAACCTTAAAATGTTTGTTTGGGGTTTTGAAAGCATTACTGTGCTCTTAGGTCTTTTCAGTTAAAAGGATGGAAATTATAAGTTGTCATGTATCACAAGTTCAGATTTTTCTGGAGTGTATTGTTGTTCTACATGTATGAGTAAACATAACAAATAAATAATGGAGGAAAAGATCAAAATTAATTTAAATAATAGTTTATTATCAATTAATAATTTATAATAGTTAAATAATTTATACTTAACTGTAAAAAATATGTTCTCAGAAGCCACTCAGTCTTACGGACAAACTTAATGTGTTTGGACTTAGCAAAGAACAAATTTACATGCCATATCAAACTACATTAAAACGTTTGTTATGGGCTAAAAGAATGACAATAAGAGCTTTAGAACATTTAATGCTTGAGCAACTTTTCATGTAATTTCTTTCTTACTTTTTTCTTTGGCAGAATGACAGTCTAACTTATTACCTTCTTCTTCATCACCTTGGCATTGTGTTGTGAGAGATAACTATTTAACAAAGGTCAAACACATTAAGAACCATGGACACTAGGTGAGAGTGTGGGTTTATTTGACATATTCACAAAATAAGTCTACAGTTAGCTTTTCACTAGCAAAACTCAGAAGCAAGGAAAAAAAAAGGTTTATAGAAGTGTTCACTCACCATCCTTTAGAAATCCAATAATTTATGTCTTCCTTCAATAATTAGCATTGGAGTAGCTGGTTTTAGAAGAATCTGCATTACCAGTAGTTTATTTAAATTAGTGGAAATTTAACTGGGCACACTGCACCTTTGTGTCTTGATTCCAGAAATCTACTTTAATTGTATCTGCCACACACACTCTTAAACAGATGTGCGTGCTTCATATAAAATATTGAATGTGATTTTTAATTAGCCTTTTCACATTCTTCTTTGAAAGTTCAGCCTTATGGAATTGTATGCTGTTTGTGTAGGAGGCTGTGTGTGCGTGGCACTGCTGGATACTGACCCCAGATAGCCTCCATTAAGGCTACTCAAGTTGATGATGGATGTAGGCACAAGCGAAGTTATCTAGGGGCAATGTTCTGCATTATGGGCACTGCTGATTTCTTCATCTTTGTAAGGTTCTCTCTCGTTATTGCTGGATGGGCTGCTGAGGAAAATGGCCTTCGCAGAAACTTCATTTTCCTTTGCAGCCTCTGCCATTCTTTTGAAGATAGTCTCAGAAGTTCAAATGGGCCTCATCCCCTTTCCAGCCAAGGTTTTTGCTAGACTCTATTTGTTTTGTATAAAATAGGCAGCCTTTGCTATAGAAGGGTAACGTTCAGATCTGCCTGTGCTGTGAAGCCTTGAGCTGGATCTTCATAGGTCCTGTCCCTGCTAAGATGTTTGACTTTACATTTTCACAGTTGACTTAAACCACATTAAAGATTCACTAACTGCATCTGTGAAAGCAAATATCACAGGCAGTTTGCAGTTTCGACATCAAAAAAACTTCCACCTGTCAGATACTCTCAGCATTCCTGCTATCACTTTTGCAGCTAAATTCAATTAGTGATTAAGGAATGCATTAAGTAAAACATTTGCAACAGACGACTGTGTTTAGCTAAATGTTCATTACACTCCCTGATTCCCTGTAAGCATTTCATATTTATTTGATAAAACATTTGTGTTCTTTTTCATTGCCATGTACAAGCCAATGTTTGTTTCATATTAATGATCAGTTCTGCCATACTCTCTGAATGAGTTCAAGACTTCATTATAACATCTGGCATATGCTTTATGCTAAGAATTTTATATTTCTTAGTCATGTTAAAAGAAATTTCTTTAAGTACCGATACTCGTCCCAGTGACTGATATTTACATGATTGTTGGTTTGTAAGTTTTTCAGCTGCTTAAGAATATTCACACAGAGAGTATTTGGAAACCTCGTATTATACATATATAGTGTTTTGCACTATACTAGCTTAACTGATGAGAACTGGACTTATGTCTTTGGTTTTCAGAATAAAATACATCTACTCTTAACAAGTGGAGTAGCTCTTTGTGGCAAAATATTTGTTCTGTAACTTTCTCTTCCTCTTCCTCTCTCTCTCTCTTTTTTCTTTTTTTTTTTATTTTTTATTTTTTATTTTTTATTTTTGGAAAGGTATAATGTCAATGCACACGAGCTTTCTTAGCTTACTCATATTATTAAATGACATTGTACGGTGGTTAAGACTTGCAATTCAAAAATAAGATGCAGTCACATAACTGACATGTCAAATGAAAAACAAAACAAGCTGCTTATGTTTCTTGTCATCTTCATAAAAATCTGTAAAGTCATAGAAGAGGTTTTCACTGTTATGACAGATGGTGACCTTTCCCATTAATTGTGAGCATACAAGCACAGTCGGATTTTTATTGTCAGGCAAAACCCTGAAAAACTGTCTGGCTTGGAAGTAGAGAAATAAAATAAATAATGTCTAGATCATCTGTTCCTGCTCTGTATAGAGATGAAACCCTTGACAACAGTAGATCCTTTACCAGAAGGATTTTCTTTAAGTATCTGTGTAGCACTGTGTATCCCTGTCCTGAAGGAAAGCATTGTAAAAGGCCAAGGTCCACAGATGATAAAGGATAACAGAAAGCTACAGAAAGTGGTGATAAAAGCAAATGAATCAGCCAGAAGACAGAGAATGCATGCTTCTTTTGTACATGGTTAGCTGGCTTGAGGGGTTGTACAGACTGTTTTGTCAAGGATACACCCTTGAAATTTAAGGAACTGCTCGTGTTATATATTGATACATCACTAAAAATATTATACTTCAAAATAACAAGATCAATAGTTCTTCAATTGTAGAATATAGTATTTTGAGAAACGAGGACTTTGCATTCCTGCCAAGTAGTTCAAAGAATGATTTAAGAAACTGGTGTACAGCACAGATCGAAATCTGACAAAAGATTATGGGTATTTATAAAACAGGGATTTAGAAAAAGTATTTTAAACAACACGTCTATCATATAGACTGTTTATGGGTCATGAATGGCCTCTAGAAAATGCAAAAAGTGACACAGGATATGAGCTCAATGACACAACTAAGAATATGATTTTGTTTTCTTATAAAACATAACACATAAAGTACTATGCCATTGTAGGAAATCAAATCATGAAGTTAAGTCTTAAGCACTTTGCTTGAATCTTAGTGATCCTCAGTCTGGGTACTGACATTTTCATCTACATTGAAAGAAGGGCTGAGAAAGAAACTTCCCGAAAAAAAAAATACATCTAAAGAACAAGAAAGAATACATAAAAGTCATATTTTCTCTTTTGAGAATTATGAGGAAGTAGCTATTAAAATAGGAAGGCCAGAGAAGGATAAGAGACTCCTTCTTAACAACAAAAATAAATTCAGTTAATGCAGAACTTAATTTCTCAAAGATATTAGGAAAATTCCAAGTTATTAATTATCACACTTATTTTCCCAACTCCTTTTCCAAATGTGTAATAAAATGCTTAATGTTTTATTAGAAGGAAATCTCTTTTTTGGAGGTAAGAAAGGAGAAGTCATTCCAAATGCATTTAATATTTTCTATTGAAGTAACATATGATCTTGCAAAATGTAAATTCCACAAAGATAAATCTAATCAGATGGATATTCAATTGCAGATCAGTTTCTGTGGCTCAAGAACTCTGAATCTCAGGAGCTTAATTACTTGTAAACTAATATTCCTATGCCAGGAAAAAGGCAAAGATTTCCTGTAGCAAAAGGTGACCTGATAGTCCATAGTATGTGGTGAATTTAAATTTTAAAAATAATAAACATCACTATATACATCAGTAATGTTTTGGAAACACCAATGTGCAATATGCAGAGTTATGGACTAAGAACAATGATGCCAAAGAGGGAAAATTATCTCAGATGAACTTGACTACTGCTGCAAATAGATTGCAAGCCCACAGAAGGATGGTGGCTTGAAATTTTAGGTAAGTATTTAATATAGTATGATCCTGAGCAAAACTGTTTTTTCATGAAAATGATGTTAGACTGAAAAGCAGATAATGGAGCATAAATGAAAAACAAATGACACAGGATAATATATCTTTTATTACTGTAGCTATAAAAGTGTAGTTTACTCCTTAGAGTGTTCATCTAAGAAAACAGAGAACTGATTCAACACTATTCTTCATTTACTTCATAATATATAATCAGTGATACAGAGACTAGAATTAAAGTATATCTTCTTTCAGCTGTGTACTTCAACAACAAAACTCTTTATGAAGCTTGGCTGTGGTTCAGCATAAATTGAATATATATATGGTGAATTTAGCTGTTCAGTTTTGTTCTGCACCAACCTGGGAAAAATCTGTTCTTTGTATGTATGAATAGGGCTTAAGTATTCAGCCACTTAAAACTGTTAGGTCAGGGGAGGTCTGAGCCCAGTTATTGAATGTTTTGAGGAAGACATTATGTGCTCTATTCAGTTGCCCAAACACAAGTGCTAAGTGCCATTTGAGATGCATGGGACATCTGAGACACCTGCACAGGAGCAGCAGACACATCATGGGATCAGTGAAGTGGTGCTGGAAGGCAATCAGGATAGCACATAATGCACATAATGATGCTAGAAACCAAACTTCAGGAAACAGAATCACACCCTAAGCGTCCAAAGTGGAGATCATAAAGACCAGGTAAAATCCCTTAAAAGCTAGCAAAAGGCTTTCTCTATGCTGTTATAAGGGCAAGTTTGGAAAGCCACAAGCTGTCAGCCTCAATACAGTCCCTGGGAAAATCATGCAGTCTGTCACAAGAAGGAGAAGAAGGTAAGCAGGAACAACTAGCACGAGAAAGTTCTTGACAACTTGTCTGTCTTCTAGCATGAAATGACTGGATCTATGGGAGAGAGGAAAGCAGTGAACAATATTGTCTTTAGCAAGGCTTTCAACATGTTCTCCAGCAACATCTTTGGACAATATATGATCCTCATCAAGTCTTGGAGAGAAGACTAGTCAATACTCTTGAGGCCAGGGCTACTATTCAGAGATACTATCCAGATCCTGACAGACTGGAGGGAGGTGCCAAAAGGAGTTTCATGATAATCAAGGACAGTTTCAAAGTCCTGCATGTGGGACAGATTAACCTCTTACAGTGGTGCAAACTGGGGGTGGAAAGGCCGGGCAGTAGGTCTATGAGAAAGGTGCTGGGAGGTGGCAGACAGCAAGTTGAACATGAGCCATCTCTGTGCCCTGGCAGCAATGGAGGTGAACAGCATTGTGGATACCCTGGTTTAAGAACAGGAGCACAGCTAGCAGATGGGAGGACGTGACAATTCCTTTTTCTTAAGCACATCTGAAGTTCTACATCCAGCTTTGGGCTCTCCAGGCTCAGGTTAGTTACTCACACAAGGCATTTAGTACAGTCTTCAGTGCCCTCAGATGAATCTGCCAGTAGTGTGTGCTAAGTGAGACCTGAATAGGACTGTACCTAAGGTTAGGTAACCGAGCTAAGTCTTGATCTCCACTAAACAGACACTGAGTTGTCACATAGGCACTATGCTTAGATGTCATAATCTGGAGGTAAGCACCATCCTAGCTGACTTCTGAATAGGTGGCATCAGTCTGGGACTTTAAATATTGAAGACCCTAAAGGAGAAGACAGACCAAATCTACATTCACATGTTTTTCTGGTGGAAATAGTCACGTTTTGCCCATTGGTGTGTAAAAGAACTTTATGTGAAGCCTATATGAAGAATATAGAATACGTAAGTATCAGCCCATTTGGCCTTGATGTACTGAGTAGTAAACATTAAATGATTTTGTTAACCTAGGCCATGCAACAGGCTGAAGGACTGGAATAAAATCCAAATTTTTTTAATAACTTTGTGAATAGAAGATAAAGTGATTAGCAGTATGCAACTGATACAAAACTGCAATAAAGTGAAAAGATCAATACTACTTGAGAAAGATAACCTAGAGAAGTAAAGCAAAAGAATAATTTAAGGTTAACGTTCATCTGGTATATTAGGTTTATGTGGCAAGGTTCTCGTAGTGTTCTGGGGCTGCAGGGGTGGCCTCTGTGAGCCGAGGCCAGCACTGCCCTACATCAGATCAGAGCCAGCTTCAGCTGCTCCAACAGGGACCTGCTGCTGGCCAGACTGACACTGCTTGTGCCCCTGGGACAGCAGATTTAAGAAAGGAAAAAACTGCTGTGCAACAGCAGCTGGGAGAGAGGAGTGAGAAATGGGAGAGCAGCAGCCCTGCCTGCACCAAGGTCAGTGCAGCAGGAGGGCAGGAGGTGCTCCAGGCGCGGAGCAGCAGCTCCCTGCAGCCCAGGAGAGAGAGGCCCACGGTGGAGCAGGCTGTCCCCCTGCAGCCCACGGGCACACGCGGAGCAGATCTCTAGCTACAGCCATGGAGAAGCCCACAGTGCAGCAAGGGGAGGTGGCCTGAAGGAGCACTCCCTCCCCCACCGCAGGAGGAGGCCCCGGGCCGTGCTGCAGCAACGAAGAGGAGACCACAAGTGGGGCAGGAAGCCTGCGGGAGCTGCCGCCTGTGGGGCCCCGTGCTGTAGCAGCTCCTGAAGGGTGGGCATTCTGTGATTCACTTGGAGGGACAGTGGATAGGGAGAAGGTGGTTTTAGTTTGCTTTTATTTCTTGTTGGTCTAGTCTGTTATCAATAGGAAATAAATTATATTAATTTTCCTATGCTATGTATGTTTTCTGCATGATGGTAACTGGGGAGTAGTTTCCCTGTTCTCAACCCATGAGCTTGTGTGAGTGAGGGAGTGTTGTACTAGAGCTTGGCTGCCCGTCAGTGTGAAACCGCCACATCTGGTAAAATGTATCTTTTAATTTTTATTCCTGAGGAAATATTCTGAATGCATTAATGCAATTACTCCTCTGTGGGAGTAATTATAAATTGCTCCTAATGGTCACACTGACGCAGTGTTAAAGTGGACCTGCATCAGTTAAAAGCATCCTTTCCAATGACTGTAAATATATGTAAAAGCACATAGTCATAGGGAGGCAATAGATAAGAAGATAATTATGATTCATATAAACATGGAATATCACAGTAGTTGTACATTACTTGCTGCTGAGAGATAATTCAGCAACAGCTTTTAATAGGGCTTAGAAGCAGTGGAAGAATTGCCTCAGTAGTAGAGAATGAAGGCTGGATGCTAGCTGCCCAAATCCAATTAATCTTTTGAGGATCAAGAGCTCCTCAAAGAAGCTCATCCTAAATATGAATTAGCTGTAGAAGTACATAGGAACGTAGAAGGAATGTTATTATCTGACATCTAAGACAGATAAAAAAGTATTAATATCCACAATATAAAGAAGTGTTAGAGGATAATGTTAAGGAAAGAAAAGTTTAATCCAGGAAAAAAAAAATCTATTTCTATACAGTGAGGTGTGCTGGTATGTCAAATAACCTCCAAGGAAATGAAGAGTTTTTATCCTGTACTCTATTAAAATGTTAAAAATTCAAGTTTAAGTATATATATATATACATATATAAATATCCTGCTGTAGCAATAAAATTGTTTAAATGTCTTAGGTTCCATAAGTCATTTCTGCCTATGTTTTATTATACATACCCTTGTCCTCTGTGACTCTGCTGTTTTTGAGGTTAGAAACTATAGTTTTCATCATATGCTGGTCTTCTGTATGATTTAGGCCATGGAACAAGTTTTCTGTCACAGTTTCTAAGCATTCCTGCATTTTTAAGCAGCACAGTCTCATGAGCAGCCATGAACTGCAGATAGGAAAATATAAAGGACCTGCTGTTCTAGGTATTACAATAGTTAAGCCTGCAGGCCAGGAGTACTGAAATTTAGACTCCTTAGGTCAGTTCAGAGTCCATTGCTTTACTCATCCCATCTCCTATGGAAGCAGTGTAAGCTTTATGTAATACAAGGAGATAACCATCTTTGTAATCTTCTATGTAGTGTGTGTCAGTATGTACATTCTTTCTTTCATTCTCTATAGGAATAGCTTCTAAAGTGGGGTGGGTTGTTTTTTTTTTCCCCCACCCAGCTTCCTTTACGTGAGAAATTCTTGCTGGCTTAATGGAATGAGGTTGTATTATATATGGAGGAATGTGAGTTGTCTGGTGGCAGAAGTAACTTGTAACTTAATCTGTTAATGCAAAAAGGAAGTCTTTGTCTATGCTTAAATCCAGAATATAAAAGACTGTTTTGTTTTGTTTTGTTTTGTTTTGTTTTGTTTTGTTTTTCCAGTGGAACTATCATGGAAAATCTATTTGGATAAAGATTTTCTACATCCTTCTTGATCATTCTAAAAAAAGAAAAAAGGCTAGATTTTTATTGGCACTGTATTACGCTTCATTCTAGTGACCATATATTGATATTATTCTCTTTGCAGAAACATTACAAATAAAGCGGTTTACTTTGTTTTTATTTTCCTTTGAAATAAATCTCATTTACCAACCATATTAAATGCAAGCATGTCTGGTTAGACGAGATTGTTAGAAATAATCTTAGTCAGGCAACTAGGTCATATTTTCAGTTACTTTTTATCATTTACAGAGGATATAAAGCATTAAGAGTAGATCAGGTTATTTGTTGCTTCTAATAAACCTAGAAACTCAAAAAGCAATTTTCAGCCCGGATGAATGATGTGGAGAAGGAGTTTGGAAAGCGGCCACACTGTATGTCCCATGGCTCAAACTTTGCTTTTTACAAAGGATGTCAAGCAGAATACCCGTTGTGTTCCAGAAATGTAGACAGTTCCTCCCAGAGCACATTGATTCATGGATTCGAATTCAAAAAGCAACCACAGCTATCATCCAATCTGATCATTTGTACTATATAGGCTGATAGAAACTTCTTAGTTATTTCTTGAAATAGAGCAATACTTCAAAATATTTGAAGTCCAAACTTTGTAAAAAGATGAACTTTTCATCAACCCAATGATGAAAATTTGCTGTACCTTTGGATAAATTGGAATCCACATATCAAAAGCCATTCCTTTCCTCTTGTAAATGTTCCAGGTAAAGTAAACCATTGTGGACATTTATGTCTGTGTCAAAACAGCAGAGAAGAAAAAGGGTTAGATAGTTTGTTCACCTTGAAAACCACGGAATGTTAATGGTATTCCTAGATAAAAAAAAAAAAAAAAAAAAGTCAGCTCTGATTTGTTTTCTATTTTTCCTGAGGAAATAACATTTCAGTGCTGTGGAACAGAGAGTTTTGCAACACAAGCGAGAAAGCTTCGGTGCTGCTGTCAGCTCTGATGAAGGAGAATCAAGGATTTCACCTTCAAAGCCAGGAGGGAGATGAATAGGTGATGATAGCAAGGATAAATGAGAAGCCAATGCAGTCATACAAACACTTGTCCTAAGAGGCCTGACAGAAGCTATTAGAATTCACCCCACAGCTTTCATTTTCATACAGGCTGGGTGAGTGAGCACCGAAGGCTCATGTAACAGGCTATTGATGTAGCCTCCAGGCATGGGCTTCACCAGCAGCACATTGTGTGTTATGGATTACCATTGTGATGGTTCTGATGTGAATTCCAATAAAATGTACCGTGGAAAATAACTCAGTGTATAGGGTTCATCTGCTGCCTATATTAGTCCCATATATTCCCAGCCCTGCTGTCAAAGATATCTCACAGCAATAAATAATTGACAAATTAGGTCATTTGATATTGCCTCTCCTCAGTTTCACATCACAATCCTCTATCAATACTGCAAGAAAATGCACGGGGATGTGCATTTTGGAGGTCAACTCTGAGCAGCCAGCCATGCTAAATCAGCAGAAAACCTGACACTTAGTTCTTTATAAATATACCAGCATGCTAGCTTGGCCTTTCCATGATCAAGAGAGTCTTAAGTAACAATTCTCTTATTTTGTATGGTAGGAATTCAGAAAGATGAAGCAAAACTCCACTGAATAGTTTTGTAGTAAAGAGAAGATCTCAACCCCATTGTCATCTTACTGACATCTTACCTTACCTTTTTTCATTGTTTTTCTCTTTCTGTTGGGCTTATTAATGAAAAAAGCCACAAATAAAACTCAGGATTTTATTTTCTCTCACACAGTATAACCTGAATAGCAGCAAGACATTACATTTGAAGCCCAGTTTGACACTAATGCAATGACAGTTATCAAACAGGCAACGTGGGGTTGTTTGCAATGGAAAGATGAAATACATCATCCACTAGCAAGCTTCCCCTGGAGTGCCTAACTCACTTGTCTCTGATTCTTATTTTCAGAGAAAGTTCTTGCTGCATGATACTGTTATCGTCGTTTCTTACAGACATGTTCGTGCTTGTCCAAATCCTGAGACATTCTTAGCAGTTCTTTTTCCAAAATTATATTTGAACAGGATGTCACCAAGACTGGATTAAAAAAAAACAGAGAACAGATACCTAACTCTAAACTAGCAATACCACAGGAAAAGAAGCGGACTGGGATTCCTGGAACAACAGGAACTATAGAACAGCTCAAATGTAATATTCTAGAGATAGATTCTCACTGCTACTCTGCATCTGTGTTTCCCCCAGGGTGTGGGGTCTGCTTATGCACATACATGCAAAGATACATCAAATTTCTGAGAATCAAGGCTTTCCTCTTTTAGTTTTTTTTCTATGAAAATTTGTGAGCTGGCTTAGAAATATTGATTGGAAAATGTCTTTTGTTTGTTTGTTTTTGCTTGTTTATTTTTTTAAACAAAAGCTGCCTACAGCAGTTAACAAAATTTCAGCAGAACTTCCTGTTGTCTGAGACAAAAATTGCCATGTTGGTGAAACTCATTTGAGGACATCAGTAAATGCAATGCATTGAAACTATGAATAAGGTGAATAACCCACCTTCTGTCTTTTGTGATATGTCCTTTTTTTTTTTTTTTTTCCATTAATTGTGTTTTATGTTCTTTTTTAAGCATTGAGAAATGATGCAGCTGGATTTCATTTTGATTCTTTCAATTTTCACGGCTTAGAAGTGTTTTCCCAACTATTCTACTGCCTGGAGTTTTAAAACAAACAAGAAATTTAATTGTGAGACACTAACATTAGCATACAGTATTCATTTGCAGCCCTTTTTGGGAAACAGGAAACAATTTGTGTACAGAACAAATTTGAGACCTACATTCCCTCTGTCTTACACAAGTTTGCAGAAATGTAAACAAAAGCTTCCTATGACATCAGTGAATTTATAATACTCTAATAGCAAACTAAATGAGACCCTCAAGACACTGGAACCTTGATGAGAATTACCAGTTTCATATTTAACTATTGAGAGTGATAAAAAAAAAAAAAAAGGGGTTTAAATTTTTTATATGNATAAAAAAAAAAAAAAAAAGGGATTTAAATATCTGATATGTTTCCAATATTTCCAACAGACTTTGTCTTAAAGCTCAGAGATACTGTTTTATTGCTGGAAAACTGAAGGCAGAAAACAGACAAACAGACAAATATATGCATATATATTCCAAAAAGAGAGGTCAAGCTTTAAATATTGACTTGTCCAGTATGGATTGTTCTATACACAGCATGATATAGAGCTCATCTCAGACTTCAGTCATTCTCAGGGTCAGTATTATAAGGATAAAACAAGAATGGATAGTTTCTGTAATCTTCAGCTTTTACTCACACTGCTCCCAAGCCAACACCTCTATATTTTTAGAAAACTACTCCAGACATAAAAGACCTTGTTACAAGGTCTTGTTATCAAGCCTTGATACCCATCCCTCCATAATGCATTGACAACAGTAGCTACAGGTTAGCTGGCTTTTGTATGACTTGGTATTTCTCTTAGAATAAGGAATGCATATATAAAATTATAAGTTGAATCTGAAGTGTCCTGCCCTCTGTCTTAGGGGGAGTGTCCCACCTCACTCTAGAGTTGTCCACTCAGTGGACAAGAAGAGAAAATAACTTCTTGTCTATTTATGGTTTTCCTCAAAAGTCTCGTAAAGAAACATGCCTGACAGCACTTTTAGTCTAGGATATCAGAAGAGCAGCCAGCATTAATTTCTGTCCTCAGGAATATGTCATGAGAATAGTATGCTTTCACTCAGCTTTTAGCTTCATTTCTGCCTACCGTTCCTTACCCTTGTCAGCAGTCCTTTTTAAGTAGATGTTTAAGTGCACTTCCACCTCATTTTTCACACAATGCTAGATATTTTCCTTTTAGTTACAACAATTTATATCACTAATATTCTGTTTTCCAACAGTTTGAAAGCTAGTAAGGGAGAATCTCTTAAATAAATAATTAAAGTAATTCCATTTCTAGATCTTTTCTTTCTGTGATGGGTGTTTTAGTGAAGTGGGCAATTCATATTTCCTCACAACAGAGAGGATGCAGTCCTCTGTTTAAAAGTAGTGTTTGAGGTCAAATTTAGGTTAAAAATATTTTCTTATTTTTTGTGAGAACATCCCATTTTTTATTCACATGTTCATTCACCCAATTATATGCACCTATTGCATCACACNGGGAAATGAGCAAGACTCTCACACTCCCTCTAAGAGGGCTTCATGCCAGGGAAACTACGTCTTTACCTCAGATGGTACTAAAGCACATGGATCCTGATGATAATAATAATCAATGGGAGGAGTGGGAGACAGTAAGCCTGTATGAATGTTCTGGGTCTGGCAGGGATGGAATTAACTTTCCCCACAGCAGCCTGTCTCGTTCTATTCTCTGCACTTTTAGCTAGAACAACATTGATGTCACACCAGTGTTGTGTCAATTGC
>VXAV01000457.1:47202-58107 GCA_013399715.1 Alectura lathami | reverse complement strand
AGAAAGAGAAAGAGAAAGAGAAAGAGAAAGAGAAAGAGAAAGAGAAAGAGAAAGAGAAAGAGAAAGAGAAAGACTCTCCAAGTGTTGTCAAAATCCAATACCTTAAACAACTTTCAAGTGCCATGTATTGTAGAGGTTATTGAACTAAACTATAATTTCAAGGAAAAAAGTAACCTTGTATTGCAGCAGAATAACATATCAAATTTGTGTAAAATTGTATTGAACAATGGACTCTCACTTGATTCATTTGTTACCACTTCGCTAAAAACTGAGTGATAGAAAAAAATAATAGTTATTTTTTTAAGTAAGAGGGAGCAAAGTGAAGAGCTGAGCTAAATGCCTTGATCCCTAAGTGTTTTCAATCAATGAAAAATGGGGCTCTGTAACAATAAAGTCTTATTCAGACTGTGAATTTGTGGTACTTGAATGCATTTAGTTAGGTTGCATTGCAGTGTCTCAACTGATCAGTCAGTTCTGTAGCCAATTACCTTGATGAGACTTGAGTAGCCAATTCACCAAGGCTTCTCAAGCAGGCAGACAAAAGTCAAAAGAGAATTTCCAGTAGATGCCAATCAAGAAATTGCTCATGTTTGAACAGAATGACTGGACAGATCATAGATATAAAAAAATAATAATTTGTGCCTTATCAGGATAAATGTTATATATGTATATAACATTTGGTGTTTTAAATTTGTCTTTCTCTAAAAGTCAACATGAACATATGTAATGGAGTAACGGAACATATTTTTCCTACCACACACAGCAATATAATATACATATGATTTAAGCAGCAGGTATTTGATGTAAAAAAATATTATTCTTATTATTATATTTTAATTATTTTTGTGATTACAATTTATGTATAAATTTCAGTACTGCTGAAGAGTTCCACTCATAGGACTAACTCCACAGATAAAACCAGAAGTGATGGTAACTGTTCCAGGGAGCTTTAAATATAAAACCAAAACAGAAAGAGAGATAAAACAGTGAATATTGTGTAGCAGCTTGATGGATAATATTTTCTGTAGTGTGGCAATTTAAGTGTTTTATAATATTTTATAAACATGATGTACTGCAAGAGCCAAGGAATAAGGATGTTGGATGAAAAATCTGCTGAATACATGAAAGGAGATGGGATTCTGAGCTGACTGAGGGGAAAATTAATCTCTCTGTGATAAATGAAAGATGTTAGACTTGGAGTAGACTATGAAACAGAAAACAGGTAAGTAATGGTTGATCTGAGAGACAAAGAGACATGAAACAAGATGATCAGCAAAGAAGATCTGCAAAGCAATACTGCAAATGGAAATGAAGGAGACAAGGCTGCATTTTTCAAAATGGGGAAAGTAAAGTTGCATTTAGTAAAATAAGGAAAGGTTGTTCAAATTCTAGTTAACTTTCTGGGGATCGGATCCTTTAAATATGCCTTAAATGATCTGCTCTCAATGGTGTTTTAAGCTTCTGGATGCACTCACACTGTCTAATATCAAGCATTTTTATGAACCTTTCATGAATTCTTTCATGAAGAATTTAGATCTGTAAATAGGTGTTCACATGTTCCTTATGAAGTCTGGATCTGCTGCCATAGGTCATTCAGAACTTTTGAATTAAGACTAATTATTGCCTGAGGATTTGTAATGGTTTCCTGGATTACTCTGCCTGCAGACGTTTCCAAGTGCTTCTTACTTTATTTTATTTTGGTAGTGCAACTTGCAAAAGAACAAAAAGTTCTATATTACACCTTTTTGTACTTTGAATGCTGCTCCTGTGCAAATGCAGTGGTCTTGCTGTTAGAGAGCACGGTTCTGGCATTGGGAATTAGCTAGGCACATCAATCACATAAATTGCTAAACTGCTAATGGCATCACAAAGGAATGTTCTATTATTAAAACTGATAAATTGTCATGTGCTCATTAACAATAAATTTTCACTAGAGGGTAGAACCTGAAATGTTGTCAGGAGGATGTAGAACGTTCTGTTATTACACTGATGCTCCCTAATATTATTGGGAAAAAAAAAAAAAAAAGATCACGAAACCNGGAAAAAAAAAAAAAAAAAAGTGGCAAAATATATTAAAACTATTCATAGTTTACAGTTTTTATTTTTGCATTTTCATAGGACTGCAAAACTTCAACCCAGTATATGCTGAATAGGACAATGGAATCTTTAATGCTAAAGAATAATATCTGAACTGAACTGTAGAAAATAAAATTAAAATGGGAAGCATTATGAAATCTTCAAGTGGAGATGTTTGACTCAAAAGTCTTCCATTTTATGTCCAATAAAGCAATTTACTGTAAAAAAAAAAAACAGTTCTATCTTAGCTAAGATTTTATAAAATGAAATCATAAAATAGAAGATTTTTGCAGTGGTGTTTGCTCATGATAAGACTTTTAATGACATTTTAGCAGCCTTTATTTCTATACTTAAGTTCATATGCATTGGGCTTCAACTTCCAGAACTTTTAATTCTTATTAATAAGGCTGACGCTGTCAGAAATCTTGCTAAGTTTGAAAGAAAACAGCAATGATTTTGATTGGCAACTTAAACAGGTAGAGGAAAAATCTATTTAGTCAGAACATGTGAATGAAATATGAAATTCCAAGCAACATCTAAAAGAAAAACAGTCTGAATTCTTTGAGAATTTCCAATAGCTATAGAACAGACAGCTATGCTAAACCTAGAGGCTGCCATTTGCTAATTTCAACAAGAAATACAGTTTCATGGGCAAATTGCCAGATAGGAAGCTATCATTTATTCAATGTTCGAAAGGGTGTTGAGCGCTATACAAACACATTATTAAAAATAAAATGAGGTACTGCTCCAGTCTTGAAGAACGGAGAGTATACCACCTAAGAGAAAAAAAACAACAAAACAATTCTCTGGGATATCCAGAACTAGAAGAAGGTGAAAATGAATAAACAATACAGCACAAATATTTTTAAACATAATCAGATTATGTTTACTGTGCTTCAGATCTTAATGATTCTGCTGACTATGTGAATGAATGGAAACAGGCAACACTTAGGTTGTAGTTATCCTCCGACAACATTAAAAAGGACTCTTAGTTCAGATATTTTTGAGTTTATATGTTCCTTAAACATGTGCAGACACGGAATTAAATGTATATTTAAAGTATTCAAGATGAACTGCCACATAATGTTAACATTTATCATTCGGAAACATGGACACACTCATGCGCAAAAACATACATATACCAGGGATGCAACAAAATATATACAAATTTTAAGAGATGTTATATATGTATTGCTTTTCAAAGTTGAATTCAATTACGATAGCAATGGGTAGCAAGACGTTCACTCAAAAAATGGTGTTAATCAAACGAATGCCAGCATCACCAGGCAACAGGCAGGGCAGACAAAGAAAATGGCAGAAACACAGTTGTCATTAGAGGAGCACAAGATCGTTTTGAAGTGGTATTTGAAATGGTAACAACTTTGAGCACCTCATGTAATTGTCGAAGTTAAACGTGACTTGTATTCATCTTTTGTTATCAGTATATATTATTACAATTTGAATACAGTTTTTTCCTTTCTTAAAATGTGTATACTATTCTTTTGCAACCTCTACATATATCTTCCATTTCTCCTTTTTCATAATTCTACTGGCAGTGTGGCTACTTCTTAAGTCATTATGTCTTCTTGTAAATGAGTACAATTCTTTGTTAGTCGATTAGAAGTAGCTTAAAGGTATGAAGAAAGTGGCTCACAGTAATTAGATTGTCTCATAGAGGAAAACATGTCCTGCACACAACTAAATTCTATCCTTTTTGTCTAGTGCTCAGTTTTCTGAATCTAAAAATGTTCTGAAATAGTCATGAGCTCTAGAACGTGTGACTACACATTCACAATGAGCAAAACTACCATTCACTGTTATGTGGATGTCTGGGACTGTTAAAGCATTGTCTCAAATCAACCTTCTACAATCAACAACACCTGTGACAAAGCCAGAAGCTGTTTACTTTCAAATGAAAAGGCCCAAGGCAGGAGATACTTGACGGTGGCTCCTGAAGACTCCTGAAGACTCCAGCCTAGGAGCAAATATTTTTAGCTTGGTAAAGGAAGCTAGGAGGTGATAGCATTGTGTTCTGTGAAGGCAGGACACAGTCTGGCGCCTACCTGCTTCCTCTTATCACTGCTGATTACAATTTGCAAGGCCTGGAACACAGGAACAAAAGAGATCCCTGCTGAGAACTTGGATGCCAGAAACTGTCACTCAAAGAGTGGTCTGGGACCACTGGACTATAAGTAAGGGAGCATGTATGCTCAGAGAGTGTGTGGTCAACATCAACTCACCATCATGCCTTGGATGACGGCCCACCACGACCAAAGACCGGCAGACCCTTACACCCAGACTTCGCTGGACCTGAGGAGTGGTGAAATCTCTTTGCTCTACTGTCTCTCTCTCTCTCTCTGTCTATCTCTTCTACCTTACTCCTTTCCTATTCTGTCCTATCGCTATAGTCTCTCGATTTCTGATAATAAAATTAAGTTTAGTTTATGGCGTTTGACCTCGTTTGTGTCTTAATTTCGTCTCTTGGGATCATTAAGAAACCTCTCGCGACATCGGGTCGTGACAGTGGACTCCTAGATTTTCCAACATGGCTATAGAAAATCTCTGGCTGTCATCATAATCTACTCTGTACCACAAACTAGTTATTTCATTTGTCCTTGGCAAACATGGTTAAACTTTTGGGTAGGATGGAAAAAAAGAGAGAGAGAGTACATATGAACTCAGATGGTGTATTCCATGAGTATTAGATTAGTACCAAGAATCTATTGGCTCAAATTTCAAAGACTTAGTACTCTGAAAAAAGAAAACCTCCTATTGCTCAGATAGCTAGGAATTTATCATTTGAATGTGGACTTATGATGGGAAGTCTAGCTCTGTTAAACCTTCAAGGACCCTTTGGGAAGAGATGATTTCTGATGCCTTATCTAAACAGTTCTTTCTCTTTTCTTCATCTTTTCTTTTAGTTGAAAGACTGATTTTTTGGTAAAACTGTTCTCTTCTGGTATGCCAAAGAAGTTTTGCTTCAGCAGAGTGTATGCGTAGATTTTAATCTGGCAGTGTTCAGCTTTCAAACACATTAAATACAGGATAGGAAAGTCTGTTTTAAGTTGTTCCATATTAAAATTCACAGAAACGTCCTGCAGAACATGAAAAATCTTAAATTTCAAAGGTCATATCTATGTTGATAGTGTCTTGTGCCATCTTTTGGAATTAATGTTACCACAAGAGTATTTTTTCACAAAATCATCAGGTCACAAATGAAAGCCAACCCACTTCTAAATAATGGACAGTTCTATTACAAGCTGTTCTTCATGTTTTAAAATATTCAAAAGTTGGTTGCATTGCAGTCACTGATTTGCAGAAAAATAATCATTTATGTAATTTATTATCAGTTCCTTTTTATTCCAGACTGTTGTTATCTGTGGAAGTGTGGAATTATGTGTATCAGATATGTTTGCATTCTACCACCAGTTCAGGAGAACACAAATGTTTGTTTAGAGAGCACATTGCATGTTCAATTTGAAATCTTTGATGTGTCACAAGAATCAAGTGAGATTACTTTAAAAGCCTGCAGTGGAAACAATCTAATGTAAAACATTTACTTCTGCCATTTTGTACTCACAGATCCAGAACTTCAGCTGGAATAATCTGGTGTAGCTCCACTGAAGTGAGAAAAGCTCTGTCAATTCATGCTGCTGGGGGTGAATCCTTTTAAGTGGTAATATGTGCAATGAATTGTCCTAATTGGTATCAGCAACACTGCATGCTCAGTATAGATCGGACAGAGAATACTTTATTAATTTTTTTTTCTTTTTGTTTGTTTGTTTTAAAATACAGACAATCACACATTTACATAAAATCATAGAATCATAGAATAATAGAATTAATTGGGTTGTAAGGGACCTCAAAGATCATCTAGTTCCAACCTCCCTGCCATGGACAGGGCTGCCAGCCACTAGCTCACTAGATCAAACTGCCCAGGAACCCATCCAGCCTGGCCTTGAACACAGCCAGGGATGGGGCAGCCACAACTTCTCTGGGCAGCCTGTGCCAGCACCTCACCACTCTCTCAGGGAAGAATTTCTTCCTGATGTCCAACCTAAACCTCCCCTCTTTCAGTTTTAGCCCATTCCACCTTCTCCTACCATTATCCACCCATGCAAAAAGTCAGTCCCCCTCCTGCCTGTAAGCTCCTTTTAAGTATTGGAAGGCCGCAATGAGGCCTCCCCAAAGCCTTCTCTTTTCTGAGCTGAGCAGTCCCAACTCCCTCAACCTCTCCTCATAGGAGAGGTGCTCCAGCCCTCTGATCATTTTGGTGGCCCTCCTCTGGACCCGCTCCAACAGCTCCACATCCCCTCTGTACTGGGGGCCCCAGGCCTGGACACAGTACTCCAGGTGAGGCCTTACAAGGGCAGAGTAGAGGGGGACGATCACCTCCCTCTCCCTGCTGGCCACCCCTCTCTTGATGCAGCCCAGGATGCCATTGGCCTTCCTGGCTGCAAGAGTGCACTGCCCGCTCATGTCCAGCTTTTCGTCAATCACAACGCCCAAGTCCTTCTCCGCAGGGCTGCTCTCAAGGAGTTCTTCTCCCAGTCTGTACACACACCTGGGATTGCCCTGACCCAAGCACAACACCTTGACATTGTTGAACCTCATCAGGTTCTCGTGGGCCCACTTTTCCAGCCTGTCCACGTCCCTCTGGATGGCATCCCTTCCTTCAGGGGTATCAACTGCACCACTCAGCTTGGTGTCATCAGCAAACTTGCTGAGGGTGCACTCGATCCCACAGTCTAAGTCGTCAATAAAGAAGTTGAAGAGCACCGGTCCCAAGACGGACCCCTGGGGGACACCTCTCGTGACCGGCCTCCACCTGGACGTAGAGTCATTGACTACAACCCTTTGGCTGCGACCCTCCAGCCAGTTCTTTATCCAGCGAACAGTCCACCCATCAAATCCATATCTCTCTAGTTTAGAGATAAGGATATAGTGCGGGACCATGTCAAAGGCCTTGCACAAGCCCAGGTAGACGACATCCATCGCCCTCCCTTGGTCCACTGATGCTGTCACTCCATCATAGAAGGCCACCAGATTGGTCAGGCACGACCTGCCCTTGGTGAAGCCGTGCTGGCTGTCTTGGATCACCTCGTCTCGCATGTGACTTAGTATCTCCTTCAGGAGGATCCAGGAGGAAAATATGTCACTTCTACAGCTGACTCATTGGTGTGAGTTGCAGACCACAAGTATGGCCAAAACTAAATTTTTAATAGGTAACATCTGAAGCAGAACATGGAAGTAATTAAAATTTTCAGTTACAGTGAATGAGATTAGAATTTGGTTAAGATTGGTAAATGTTGTAGACCTGATGTGTAAATTAAGATTCAACATTAATGACAAAGTAAATAATAATCTTTCTCTATAAAGAGTCTTTAGAGTTAGTTAAAAATAAGTAAATCGGTAAAACACAAACCATATCAGTATTAAAAACTGCAGGTAGATAAAAAGCTAGAAGGCAAAGTGGAATGTAAAAGGAATGATTAATCTGCTAAAGTATATAGTTGAACTATATTGCTGAATTATATATATACTGGCTGAAAAATATCTTTGCAAAGGAGGAACACAGTTCCTGGTAAAGTTTGCTGAAAATGTATCGAAACCATTCCAGTTTTGCTGAAGTTAATAAATGAATCCTCAAATAGGTTAATGATTTACAAATCTTTGACAAAAAAAAAAAAAAAAAAAGTCCTAAATTACAGACTTGTCAAGTATGTTTTATGGCTGAGTTTGTGGTAATGTAATGGATTGTCTTGTTTATGCCTGTATTTCTGCATTAGGGCTCTGACTTAGTAGAATTTTAATTATGTTTGTTTCAATTAAGATGTATTTATCATTATCACTCTTTGTAGCAAAGACCTTAGTGTCCATATCAAAGCTCATACATTGCAAGACATTGGACAACAGGTGATCTGTGTATATATTACTATGAATATATCAAACAAGCATTTAGACAATAGCCTCTTTGCTGGAAAGGGAAATAAGATTTTGCTTGTACAATGTACTAGCTGCATAAATTTTTAATGGAATACAAAAGACTGAGTGCATTGTCTAGTATTAATAATTTATAAAGAATTCTTTTAGTCTTCCACAAACAGGTTGCAGATAGTAACACAGAAATGGCCTCACATGTCTTTGTGGATAAACATTTCTAATTCTAGATTCTGAAGAGATCTCTGTAGTTAGCAGACTTTGCTTGAATATTACATGTGACTTTTCTATTTATAGGCAATTATCTTATTCTGAGTTAAACCAGCATGGACTACTGGTCTGGGTATAGCCAAAGGCAGAAGGCATTTTACTATGGTGCAAAGAGATGTATGTGTCCCCAGAGACAGAAGACATTTCAGTCTACTTGAACTAGACAGTGTGCTGCTCAATCTTCTGGAAGTAGATTGGTTCAAAAAATTGCTTCTAGCAGGTCCAGTCTTCTCATGATTTCTGACAGCTCAGTGTACAGTGGCCCACACCACTCACGCTTCAGCTTAGAAGTCATTGTTCTCCCTTGTGTATGCGAATCCCATAACCAAAAATCCCACTGATTTTACCATTTAGACCATCCTTGTCATCAATCCCATACTGGGAAATAGCTTAATAATGTTCTGACAGGACACTCATGCCACAAATCTTGGATATCTTCATAGAATCATAGAATGGCTTGGGTTGGAAGGGACCTCAAAGATCATCTAGTTCCGACCCCCCTGCCATGGACAGGGCTGCCAGCCACTCGCTCACTAGATCAAACTGCCCAGGAACCCATCCAGCCTGGCCTTGAACACAGCCAGGGATGGGGCAGCCACAGCTTCTCTGGGCAGCCTGTTCCAGTGCCTCACCACTCTCTCAGTGAAGAATCACTTCCTAATGTCCAACCTAAACCTCACCTCTTTCAGTTTTAGTCCGTCCACCATATCTTATGTGTTTCAATGCTCCTCCAGGCACAATAAGGTACAGAAGACTATTTCAATGCATGATCCTTTATGGCATATCTTTGGCTAACATAGGAGACAAGACAAATTAATTTTTCTGTGAGAGGCCACTCTTAAAAATAGACTGACCCCTCCATATCTTTCTCAAAATTTTTAGCTTAACTCTTAATTAATCATGTATATTTTTTGGTCTCTGTTTTCCTCAGTCGTTAGACTTGCTGAGCTTTTCCCTTTCTGTTAGCAGTAGTCTTCAAAGAGAAGCTGAGCCTGCAAAAGCTTCCATTATATGTGATTTTGCCTTCTTCATGATGTACTTTTAGTACTATATGGATAGTAATCACCTATTTGCCTGTTCCAATGGTGTATTTACCAATTTTGAGGAAAGTGCTATGTTTTAAAGTCAGAAACTCATGGAAAGAGTTGAAATGGTCTGACATAGGCTGCAAATAGGATAGAAGGAGGGAGAAAATAACTAAAGTATGTTGGTATGAGCATGACTTACTTCCTTGTACCAAGACCCTTCCCAGCATTGCTGTACTACTAATTCAGGCACATTGGCTTCAGCTGACTGGAGCTGGTCCTGCTCAGCTCTAACACATGAGCTGTAGTTTTTCTGTAGCCACTGAAGAACAAACAATAAGCAAAAACCACATATATATATGGATATCTAAAGCTCTGTTCTTGCAGGGCCGCTCTGTAGACAGCAGGCTGGAGATAGAAGTCATGTGTCTGTACATGTCATGCAACATTCCTCACATCTTCAAGAGCTGTACAGGGAAATTTCTGTTTCTTCATTTGCTTTATTTTCTTCTCTTCTCAGGGAACAGCTGAGATACAGAAAATACAGATGAGAGCTCCCCAGATCTGTCTGGTGAAAGCTTTGCAGGCTGTGAGGCTGCTCCTGGACGTTGTAAAGGAGAGCTACTCCTCTCCTCTCCTGTGAGCTCAGGCTCACTCATCCAGTCCCAGAACATCTGGAGGAGACTTGTGGATGTCCTTGTCTCATTATCAGCTTGTTCACTCAAGTAGAGCCTCACTTAAAAAGTTCATATATGAAGTCTACGGGGTCTGAAAATGAGAGTACATCCCTGTGTCACCCTTGGAGTCTGTCTGACTTAGGGAAAACAACAACAACAACAACAACAAACAAACAGAAATAGTTTCTGGTTTAGATTCAAATTCTATATTATTTATCTGAAGCAGAAAATAAACTATTTGCCTCTTTTCAGGATGACAAAAGAGTGACAAAATCATACTCTTCATTTCAGCCTTTTATTTTAATTCTGTTTAACAGTTGCAATCTCCAATATTTATCCAGCTGAAGAAGAATCGAGGAGAATTTCAAACATTTAAGTTAAACTTTCAGGGATGTTAATGAGGACCATGTTAGTTCATGTCAGCTTCAAGGCTGATGACGTTTGTTTATTCTTTCTGCTGACTGGCTATCTGTACAAGCACAAGCCTCTTGTCCGGTCACTGAGCAATTCTGGTTATCCTGGACTGATGGTAAATCAAGACTTTGTGACAATACTGGCTCTGCAGCTGTAGTTTCTTCAGAGAATTTTTGTTCAGCACTTCTTATTAGCAGTCACAATGTTAAAGAATGGAGCTATCAGCAAGTTATTGATTCATGATATCCACTGTATTCAAATGATGCTAGATATTGGGCCACTCAGATTTCTGGCTTAGCATATCCTTTCCTAGAGAGACACCAGAGTATAAGATGTGAACATCATTTTTTGCATATTATTTGTGCCCAGTATTGTCTCTGTTCACCTATTTATATTCCGACGAGCATCATACAAAGACTTGCAGAATCAATGCCTAATTTGTCTTTTAGTTGCTGAGAATGAGAGCAAGTCTACAGTCTCATACAATTTAATTTTTCTTTTTT
>VXAV01000457.1:16049-29586 GCA_013399715.1 Alectura lathami | reverse complement strand
AGAAAATTAAAAAAAAAAAAAAAAAAAAAACAATGATAACAAAATATATACTTATTTCTCCACAACACAGCATCTCACCAACTGACACCCAGCTAATCCCTGAACAGCAGTCCACCACAAGCCACCTCCCTACAGCTTTATAGTCTTCTGCACAATGTCAGGTGATACTGAATAACCCCTTGCCTAATGCAAGACTGCTGTCCTGGTTCTGACCCATCCCAGCTCCCCCTGCCGGCAGGGCTGCATAAGAAACCAAAACGGCGCCACGACCAAAACATCCATGTGGTACCAACACTGTTTTTCTCCTAAAGCCAAGAATACAAGACACTATGAAGAAAAATCATCTCTGTCTCAAGTGATACCAGGATGATATTAGTTTTCTCAATTTATCAGCAATAAAAATATACTGATTTTTGTATTTGGTTACATGCACTTTTAGGCAGTTCATCAAAGGACAGTAACTCACTCATTCAAAAAAACTGCTCTTGGAAAATTACATATGTTTACTTTTACTTTCTTATGCAGTAACATGATAAAATTCTGTGGTTTTGGTGTTGTTGTAGTCTGTTTTTAATACAGAGAATCATACATAAAATATAAATTTATTCTTTCGTCTTAACATTTTTGTCAGGATTCCAAGGGGGCCGTGTGAAGGAGGGCAGCATGGAAGATACAGTTCAGATAAGGAGACAGGACAATTACGTGAAGAAGTCATGAAATACACATGCTACATTAGTTTTAATACAGAACTCTGGTTTATATTTGAATAATACAAATAACTGCAAGCAGTTCAAAGGAAAAATGCAATTACTGAATGAAATGTTTATTCAAATATGTTCCATGAGTCTTTATACACGAATTTATTGCTGCTGTGTTATCTTATGTACGATTATGATCAGAAAGTTCTTGTATCAGAAATAGTGTTACCAGGGAGACTAAGGGAGGTGATCTTGCCCCCGTACTTGGCACAGGTGAGGCCGCACCTCGAGCGCTGTGTTCAGTTCTGGGCCCCTCACTGCAAGAAGGACATCGAGACCCTGGAGCGTGTCCAAAGAAGGGCAACAAAGTTGGTGAAGGGCCCGGATCACAACTCTTGTGAGAAGCAGCTGAGGGAACTGGGGCTATTTAGTGTGGACAAGAGGAGGCTCAGGGGAAATCTTATTGCTGTCTACAACTACCTGAAAGGAGGCTGCAGTGAGGTGGGAGTTGGCCTCTTCTCTCAGGTAACAGTGATAGGACGAGAGGTAACGGCCTCAAGCTGTGCCAGGGGAGGTTCCAGTTTGTATATTGGGAAACACTTCTCAGAAAGAAGAATTCAGGCATTGGAACAAGCTGCCCAGGGAGGTGGTGGAGTCACCATCACTGGAGGTGCTCAGTAAATGTGTACGAATGGCACTTAGGGACATGACTTAGTTAGAACAGAGGTGTTGGGCTGACAGTTGGACTAGATGATCTTTAAGGTCTTTCCAACCTTAATGAACCTATGATTCTATGATTCTAGGTGTGTTATAATTAAGCTAATCATAACTGAGAATGAAGCAAATGTCAGTGTTTTATGCTTTCACAGGACTAAACTGGTAAGCTATGTTGAAAATCAGGACAATAATGAAATCATTTCTGGCAAAGACATGTGAGGATATTTTTATTATACGATTAACTCCCCCTATCCCCCACACTCTGCCTGCTGCCACCTTTAAAAGAAATGGTTTTTCACCTGAGCTGTTTGCTCTGGAAAGACAATCTGCTTCACAGAGTCACTTTGCCTGAGTATTTGATGAGGGAGGATGTTGATTCTTGATGTAAGTCACTGTTCAATAATTTGCATGTCATAAGCTCTCATCTCAGCATGGAAAAATAGCCCATTTTTCACTGTCATTCTTTCCACTCTGTGCCCTAACCCTCTGAAAGCATCTTCCCCTGGTGCGACTCACACCATCCACTCATGTTGTAATTATTTGAGCAGCCAAAAGCCTGGTGATTTATTGGCTTTATTCTAGCTGGAATAAAATGTAAATCTGGATAATAGATGTCATTTTCAGGTTCAGAGCTGGGAATGTGAGATAGAGATTGATTTTTAACTGTCCATTTCCTTGGCTCAGAAAATTATGCAGTGTTTCATTTTGGCTTGTCCTGAATGTCTGTCACTGCAGACATAACATCCAACCAAATCAGAGTGCCACCTCATACGGAACTCAGTGTTTTCAAGACTAGATAACATTCAATAGTGCGCCCTATTCCTACTTTTCCTTTTCCTTTTCCTTTTCCTTTTCCTTTTCCTTTTCCTTTTCCTTTTCCTTTTCCTTTTCCTTTTCCTTTTCCTTTTCCTTTTCCTTTTCCTTTTCCTTTTCCTTTTCCTTTTCCTTTTCCTTTTCCTTTTCCTTTTCCNTCTTCTCTTCTCTTCTCTTCTCTTCTCTTTTCTTCTCTTCCCTTCCCTTCCCTTCCCTTCCCTTCCCTTCCCTTCCCTTTTTTTCCACATACACTTTGGAAACTTTGAAAGGTTGACTGGTGAATCATAACATTGATCCATGAAGTCATTGTCCACAAAAATTAGAAAGCTGAGGAATGTTAACATAGCTGATTATGGCACTGTCTTCTTGTCATATTGGTATTTGTTTTATGTTCATGCTGATTTACACATGGTAATCTTTTCACTTCATTGTGTAAACCTTTTTTTTCTGTTTTACACATGTTAAATAAACTTCATAATGCCATTCTGTATTTGTACTGCCAGTACTGAGTAGAGAAAATTATGGGTAGACATGATTTCTTTTCAATAATATAGTATCCAAATTGGATTTCACATAAGTGATAGGCAGAATGAAAGAATCTGGTAATATAATGTGTTTCACTAATCCTTTCTGTATGAGATGTTAGCTAATGAACCTTATTTTGTTTCTCAGAGACAAAATTTACCATAATAGTAATAAGGCCTCTTCAAAAACACATCAATAAACAATAAAGCAAATATTGCACATATGGCATAGACAATACACAGTGCTCAAAGTTTCTGCTGAGTCTGTGTTTCACTCCTTCTGAAAGGAGTTCCCTTAAAATACAGGACAACTGCTTCTCAGGCTATTGAATTTTGTTAAAATGTGCATGTTCATGGGAAACTGATGCTGCAACAATGCTAATAGACTAGAAACATGCTATGATAAATTCACCTGTAGATATTCAAAATCTGTGGTTTGCTAAAAAAAAATATATTAATGAAGTTATTCTTGTTTTTATTTGGTTCAAAGAAACAGAATAAAAGCAACACAGTATAGATTAGATGAAGAGTAAAAAATAAGAGAAATAGATCACGTGTCAAAATACACATACGTTTTGCTGTGAATTGTTAATGGAGAAAAATGGATTTTGAAAATGTACTTTAGTGAATAAAGACATAAAAAATCTTCTTGCATATAACAGATAATGTCTTTATTCTTTTCTAAGTACTTCAGATAAAATGTAATCTTTATAGAGTAATGAAATATCTGGCCATATTTTATATAAGAACAAAGTACAATATTTGCGTAAGATACTACTACTACTAATAACAATAAATGATAATAAAAAACAAATGATAGCAAATAAGAGTATATTATCTATTTAGTAGAATATTTTTATAATTAACAAAAACTCATTTTTCATAAATAAAGCTTTCCAATCTCTCACTGAGATGTGCTACACACGTGAAGTGTCAAAATCTGTCAAGTTCATCTTCCTCTACACCTACATATCCTATTCCTACCCATCTCTAGTTTATGCTATACAGGAAAATAACTGCTTCTGACAAAAAGTCTGTGCAGTCAATAATATTCTAGTCACTACCAGTTATTTGATGAAAATGTACAACTTTAAATTACAAATAATACATTTTTAGGCTTACAAATAGAAGGAATATATTTTACAGAGAAAGGCATCAGCTCTATTTTAAAGTAAGAATCCATCTAGTTTATATTCAAAATGGTTATAAAATTTGTTAATGTTTTCTTATACTTTATTTTTTCTCTAGAAATAAAACCCATTTGTGTTTTGACTGCGATCTGGCAAATAACAGTTATAATGCAGTAAGAGTATTAATTATTTTATTCCCCACTGAGTACTAGAAACAATTGAATTGCTCTTTACAAAGGGAATCATTATTGTTTCAACTTGATATCATGATTATACAGAATCATGAAGCCAATATTAACAGAAGTTAGGTCAGTAGAAATTCTTTCCCATTTTATAGTATGTGCCTTTATATATCACAGTGACAGTTTACTATTGTTCCTGTACACATTCAGTAGCTCCTAGATACATTTGAATTTGGTAATTTCTTTTTAAGGTGTGAAGGGGTGCTAGGCCTTACTGTAGTTACTTATATATTCCATCTATTCCTTAAGACTAAGGTTTTTTTTGTTGATTGACAATTTGTGCTGTTCTCTATTCACGATCTGTAGAAAATTTCAGGGGAAAAAAAAAAAAAAAAAGCTTTTGCTGCCAAGTAATTTTTTTCTGGGCTATTTGCATGTTTTTGGAAGTTTGTTCTGTGCAATGTAAGGAAAAATAATTTCCTGTTAGGATAGGAGGAAATGATTGTTTCACCCTTTCCAGCATAATGAAATTTTTATGGTCAGTGGCCTCAGTTCTGAATACTGTCTCCATTCCTCTGAAAATGTTTTACTTTTGCAAATTGATTACAAATCTACATAAATTTCCTTAAGGGTAATCCTTATTCTTATGAAATAAATGGTGAAACTCCAATATTCCTAATGTCCTTGCAGAAGCTGAGAATGCCATGTATGATTTCTGTGGAGATACTAAGGAACCTTTACGCATAGCTATATGAGCCATAAGGCATAAAGTGAAATAGATCATGAAAGCTGGCATTATCAATGTTTCTTCTGAGCTCCATCAGGTTGCATCTATGTTTTTTTTTTTTTTTTTGTCATTGACAAGATTCATTCCTTTTCTACTTATTTCAGCTATCTAGGTCTCTTCAAAAATTGTGTTTTTCAGATGTAGCTTGGGCATTTCAATTGCAAATGCAGGTAAACAGATTGGATAGAAATCCTGGTGATAAGGTTTTCTGAGCATATTTTTTGGTGAGAATTGGCAGGATGTCAGTTCCTTCCATTCTTTTTGGGATCATTACTTGATTTCAATCATATTTAACAAACCTCGGGTATAACCGGTCATGCTTTTGAAGTGATTTCTATTCTTAGACATGCAGTTAAAACATTTTCCTAAGGAGAACATTTCTATGCATAGATTGGTACAACATGCTTCAAGCCTTTTAACAAAACAATATAGGAATCAATACTGCCTAAAGTTTCACTCATTATGTTTAAACACTTATTATGTTAACCTTCTCTTTTTATTTCTTCACAAATGGTGAGTTAATTAGGTAGTTTTAATGTACAGTATTGTTTAAGGCAATAAAGATATGGGTATCTAAGTTAGGTCTTTGGAGCTGTGGGACAGCTGTGTCTGAAGGAGTATGAAATATTATAAGTTGGTTTCAATGCTTTAAGGTATATGCGTTAGTTTACTAAGACACTGAGTGACATAGAAATTCAGGAATATATATCTCCATACCTCTCACATTTTCTTTCTCTGTCTCTTTTCTACCCTGTCCCCTCCACCTTCTTTCTTCCTTCCTTCCTTCCTTCTTTCATTCTTTTTATAATAATAAAAATAAATAATAACTAGCATTTTACTGCTACAGTTTTATCTTAACTTTGCTTAAAGTGTCTGAGGAAAGAGTGAAAAAACAAGAAAATGTTTCCTTGTTTGTTTGTTATTGCCATTTTTCCTAAGTTCTGTTCTTCAAATGGTTAGAAATTTGAGAACAGTATAGATTTTCATCAGTACTAGTTCTCTCACAAGTGCCATATTCATAGTGGGCAAATACAAAGTAAAATACCCAGCCACTCCAGGAAGATCCAAGAGTTTTCACCCCCTCCCACAATCTGTTACTTATCTCTAATATTTGTATTCTTAGAAGGTGACATTTTGGCTGTTCTTTGCTACATATGTTTTTTTTTTTCCAGCTCTCACCTTAAATATTATTTTTTCTTACAAAAATCTTATTAATTTTTTGAACCTGAAGATTAAATCTGGTTTGATTTTTTGAGAGACAAAACTCTTCTCTTGCAGGATCATGATTCAGAAGGAAAACTTTCTCCCCTTTAAAACTTGTAGGAAGAATTTTTGTAAAAGTTAGTTCATAGAATCATAGAATCATAGAATCATAGAACGGTTTGGGTTGGAAGGGACCTTAAAGATCATCTAGTTCCAAGCCTCTGCCATGGGCAGGGACACCTCCCACGGGCAGGGACACCTCGCACTAGACCAGGTTACTCAGAGCCCCATCCAGCCTGGCCTTGAGTGTTGAAGTGATCACTTTCAGATATAAATTGCTAAAAAAATTGAACTAAAATATTTGTTTGTAGACGTTACTTCTTAGTTTGGTAGATAAACAAATTCTCCTATAATGTTTCTATCTCATGGTAGGATTCCATCCTGCGACAATATTTTCTTTCTGTATCAGTTTTCTCCAGGTAAATAAGTAAAAGTTCAGTAAGGATAATTACAGAAATAACAAACAAATTGAAAAGACTTAACTCTTGTGATTTGTTGTTTTCTTTTATTTTATATGTGACATGGGGATTTTTGTAGTAGGCGTAGTCGTAGAGAAATCCTTGAGACACAACACTCTATCAAATACCTTCTTACCTTCAAATAACAGTCAATTTCACATTTTTTTTCCCTTAGTTAATCTCCAAAAAACTTTTCAAGTCTCTGGCTGATGTTAGTTGACATCACTTGACCTGAGATGACATTTCTTCTTTCTTTTATTCTACTTTTCTTTTTTTTTTTTTTTTTCTTGGTACAAACTTTAGACAACATGATAAGAATATCTGGTAAAACAGACCTAACAGGTAATTTGACCTTTCTTTCAGTTTGTATGAGAGAATTATTGTGAAATAATATATATGCATAAAATAAATATATATATCTTCCTACAAATTGACATGCCATTAGGTAGAGAATTCTAAGTATTTTTTAAGTAAGCATCAACTCAAATATGAATAGAGTGTATGAGAAGTTTTATGTTTTTAATAGTCTTCGTATATTGGCATGTAACATTTACATTTAAATAGATTTTGAATGCTACTAGGCTTTGCAGTATTCTGATAATACTTTGAATTTGAATAAATGGAACTGCTCATCAAAATAATTTACTAAAAGTTTCAGCAGCACAATACTAGTATTTTTCTCTGTCTGTTTCTCTGATCAAAGTACAGAATACTGTATCAGAGAAGTTATTGAAAGGAGGATTGTATCAATCTATCAGTTTATTTGTCATTTCAGTTTTTTTTCCTTGAAGTATACAATATAGTAGCAAGGAACAACCCTCAGCTGGATCAGAGCTAATATTGGTTTGTGTGACAACGGTGATTAGGTGTGGATACAAAGCATATCTAAAAAGAAAATAGCTCTTCAAAACAAAATAAACCAACCAATCTGCAGCAACAAAAAGCCTCATTAAAATCAAAGAATGACATTATTCCCAGCAGGTTTCCTTATTTTGGGCTAAGTATAAAAGGTCAAATATTACCTTAAGGGCAAAATGTCATGAAGGGTTTTCTTGAAGCTAATGGCAGAACAATGATTAAATTCAGTAAGCTTAAACTGAAATGCGAAAAAAAAACAACTGAGCAGAACAAAGAAAAATAGAGATTTGAATTATCCCTTGGTGACCTGTGTGGTGAATATGTTTTAGCTTGAGGAAACTTAAACAGAAAAGCTAACAAAAATTAGTACTCAAGATTTATTTTATTAATTCCTGCTTCTGCACAATTAGAAGATTGACTTGCAAAATTTCTTCCACTTTATGAAATGTTTAATGTATAAATATTACCAATTACAATATTTTAGAATAAATGAAGACCTTATAAACTAATCTTTACACAATATATTTCATTGTAATGATAGTTTTCCTTTGGATGGAAATGAATTTAATATGTTGTAATAAAGAAAAACTATGTGACATCAGTTTATAACAGGATGCTCCTCTGCTTCATTTATAGATGACTCTACTATGCCTGGTCTGTGAACATGCACTAGAATTTCTCAAAATTTCACCATTGCTTATAGAATTCTTTAATACTTCTTGATGTCATAAAATAAAGAGTGAAAAAATCTACTAACATTTCATACAAATGATCACAGAATAATCCATTTATGATAAAAGTAGATAATACTGTAATATCTTACTATCATTTGAATTTTCACAGGTAAAGCATAGAGAATCACAGTGTTCTATTTACGAACACATTTTAATTTCTTCCCCTCCCCAACATTTTTACTAGCTGCATCTATTTTAACATAGGAAAAGACAATTACAATCTCCAAACCTAAAAGGCTAATTTCCAGTGCTAAAAATTCACCCTAAATATCTATCTAAACTGGACTGGAACCTGAAATGTACATTCCAAATAGAGTTTTAAGTGAAAATAAGTGACCTTTATGAACCCTTTAAAACCACTTGTAATACAAAATTTGAATAAGACTGCTAAGATTGGGCTAATCAGTATTTCATAAAATATAACATTTTGTTCTCTACAATCACTATAACGTCATTATGTGATTAATCAGAGCAGATTAGCTTTTTTATTTTTTTTTTTTATATTTTTGTATAAAGGAAACATCCAGTAATACACAGAATAAAAAAAGAAATGTTTTCTACTTTTCTGAACTGTCTCCTTTTCTTTTTTCACCATTCTTCTATGCAGTCTAATAACACTATGGAACATTCTGTATTATATGTAGGATGCTGTTACTGAGGTCAGTGGGTAGCTAATGGAATTTGTCATGATTTTATAGAAAAGTGTGGGGTTTGGCAAAATTTCCTTACTTACTCACCTTAATGCTAAAACACCAGTCTGCATACTTTAAACACTTTTTATAAAGATGAATTTACTTGTGTTGCTATTAAAATCAATGGAATAAGAAAAATGAAACATAGTTAAACAACAATCCCATGGAAATCAGATAGTTCAATTCATATTAGTATTAACAAGTGTTAAAATGATTCTTAACTAATTCCCAACCACACCATACAAAATGAGACCAGCATAATACTATTTTACAGTTTCCATATCTCTGTCGGGAAATCTTGGGAATAGGTGAATATATGTTGTAAAGTTCTTGTGCTGTGACTCCATTACACAGCCAGCCAGCACAAGAACACTTCACCAACATGTTCTTAATAAGATGAACCCACCTGCAGAACTAACATGATGAATGCTCAGTAGATTCAAAATGGCCATGCTAAATTCAGAGTGCAAGTACTTCTGTAAGTCTCTTCAAAATGATTCTCAGATTTCATAATTCTTTTTTTCCCCACAGAAATGTATTTCAGCTGTAGAGTTCTTACCTAATAACTTTAGTTCTGATCTTCGAGGCTGGAAATTACACCTTTATACCATGTACAGGGAAGATTCCTACCATACTGCTGATGTACACTGCTTTCATTTTCAGTACTAAAAGTTGTTATGAAATTCAGAATTTAGGACATTTATAGAAAGGTTTGGTATCCTTTCTTTTTGATTTTGCTTCTGTGAATCTTGTTGAGCATAAGCAGTAATGTATAAAACCCATCCTGATTATTTCTCTGGGCTATATGGGTAATTACAGAATAGATGATGGAATGATACCGAAAATCCTTAGCAGTAATCTTAGTTTCAGTTTCTTAATGTATATGTTCGTTCACAACTTTTCCTTTTTCTATATAGAAGTTTCTAGAATTAAGTTTTTTACCTTAAGAGTGGTGAAGCACTGGCACAGGTTGCCCAGAGAAGTGGCAGATGCCCCGTCCCTGGAGACCTTCAAGTTCAGGCTGGATGGGACTCTGAGCAACCTGAACTGGCTTTAGGTGTCCCTGTTCACTGCAGGAGAGTTGGACTGGATGGCCTTTAAAGGTCTCTCCCAACTTGCGTGATTCTGTGTCTCTATGGTTCTATGACTCCAAGCTGTTCTTGGGCTCAGAGGGGTCCTCAGTGAACTCTAAACTACTACTATTTTTTTTTTTTTTATATTTCATTTTTGTGACTTATTCTGTTATGTTACTGTCAAATGAAATGTCTCTTCACCATCCAAGAGGTCTACTACCACAAACAATTTTCAACTTTTCAGTAATCTGTGACTTATGGATCACTTATAGAGGACGTATGTGTGGCTCTGATACAATATTGTTAGTTTTTAATTTTCTTGTAAAGGAAATATTGGACTTTTTTGAGTAATATTATTTATTACTTTTCCTATATGTTAAGGAAATGCAGTAGAAAGAACTGCTTAATGCTGTTGTGTGCACTGGTATGACTAAGACAATAACAATAACTAAATCTCTGTTCATAGTGTGTTAGTCATGTTGTCAGCCTCCAAGAAACACAAGGAAGGTCATTTGTGTATTTTCATCACAGAGGAAAGTGGAAAACTGCAGTGTGAATTGATCATTCAACCAACAATAGTTCTGAGTTCCAAGATGTTTGGAAGCTTCACAGTCCCTGTGCCATTCAGAGAGAGCAACATCCTGTGGGTAAGAAAGACAGCTCAATGGGAACAGCACAGCCAGAAAACAAAGAAATCATACGTGACAAACAGCTTTCTACCACACCTATTACCAGCACATGGCTAGTTTATACATTACCTTAATGAATTAATAAGACTCCGGCCTTAGATCTCCATGTGCAAGATTTTTTGTCAGAAATCCAAGGGGGAATTTCCCTAGTATACATTAGCAAAGAATTCTTTGAAAAAACTGACTTTCTAAAAAAAATAGAGCACATATTGCTTCTCTTTACACTCACAGTTTCAACATGAGACTTTTGAACATTACATTGTTACTTTTCCAAGAAGTGGAAAAGTAACATTTATTTATTTTCCACTAGCTTTCATGATGTTAACATTTTCATATCACCTTCATACTTACAGGTCAAGGTCCCAGTGTACAGATCAGAGTGCCAAAGGTAACTGAGTGAAACAAGGTGACAGAAAGTACAGTATCAGAGTTTAATTCCAACTGCTGAAGGTTTAAGAAATAAATGTTGGGTAGTTTGGGGATAAACCATGATGTGCTTCAAATTGAAGAGAAGCTTGATCCAGTGCAAAAGTGGAAGCCAGCAGACAGAAGTATGAAGTGTGATGCATGCGAAGTGACAAGGTAGAGAAAATCTCTGTAGCTTCATTTGAAATTGGCAAAAGTTGTGTGAGGCTGCACATGTCCCAGTCAGAAAAATAACTGACTAGTTGACAAGAGCCAGGATGAGAGTTGGGTATCTGGTTGGACAGAAAAGAATCAGCAAGCACAGAATTGAGGACCTGAAGAGCTTTGACCTAAGTCAAAGATACATAGAAACAATGTCTAGAGTAACAAGAAGGATGATGTGATTAGAAAACATGACATCAGAGAAAAGTGCAGCTGGATGAGAGAATGAGAATTGGTTGTCTGTAATTCATGCTGAACAGTAGTAAACCACCACAACATTTCTGAATTACAATGCAATTTTTTTTTGTGTTGTCTTTGTAGGACACCATTACTGAGGTACAACTACACTATGAACAATTTGAATATGAATGAAATAACATTTAAGAAAAATGGCTCCAACATAATGTTTAACAGAACAAGGCAAAACTGGAAGTGTTTTCATTAAAATTTCAGAACACCAAAAATGCTCGTTTTTTTTTTTTTTTTTTTTTTTCCCACTGAAATCTTTTCAGCTCAGAAACTGAAGAAATTGACAGAGACCATCTCACAAATAGCAAAAGTTAAAGGCATAAGCCTTGTGCTCCAGACCCTTCACCAGCTTCATTGGCCTTCTCTGGACACACTCCAGGCCCTCGATGTCCTTCTTGCAGTGAGGGGCCCAGAACTGAACACAGCACTCCACCTGTGGCCTCACCAGTGCTGAGTACAGGGGGAGGATCACCTCCCTGTTCCTGATGGCTACACTGTTTCTACTATAAGGTTGGCTTTCTTGGCCACCTGGGCACACTGCTGGCTCATGTTCAGCTGGCTGTCGACTAACACTCCCAGGTCCTTTTCCTCTGCACAGCTTCCCAGCTGCTCTGCCCCAAGTCTGTAGCACTGCTTGAGGTTGTTGTGACTCCTCTTTTATTTTTCACACAGCACATCTTAGTTTCTGTGAAGAGAAAATTTAGAAGTGGCTCAAGAAAGGAGACATTTTGATCCTAGAAGCTTTCCTGTAAAAATTGCCAAGCTACCAGCCCAGATGAGCAAGCTCACAGCCTTAAATAAACTCTTTATGAAATTTTATCTTAATAAAGGAAGCTAGGAAGTGCAGCCAGACTGGTTGAAAACCAGAATGCGTTCATCATTGAAATTTTAGAAAATTTTGTTCATCTCAGTATTAATTTTAATTATAGATATATCTCCTTTTGAAAAGCATTTAAGCATATTGTATTGGCAGAATTGTAGAAAACAAACGTAATGGGCTGTCCTTGGGAAAGCTGTGTTGCACATTTGTAGCTTTTTTTTTTTTTTTTTTTTTTAATGCAAAGTCCGTAAAAACCTTGGGAAATTAATTTAAGTACCTAACTAACTCTGACAGTAGAAAGTTTTTGTCTTGTCCTTCTTTTCTTTTGCTTCTCTTTTCGAAAATTCAATTTTCATAGGATTTCTCTGAGGAATGTGAAGGAGTTCATTTTTGAAGCAAAACCTCTGGTGTCAATTTTTCTATTGTATTACAAAGTCACTTTTCCTTCTTCGTAGGTATGACATGTATAATGACCTATTCATTTTTCAGTAACCATTCAGAAATGTAAAATTTACCTTTGTCCATCCTTTGACTCAGGAATTCCTTTCCCTCATAGGCAGTCTTCAGAATCTGAGGTACTCACAGTGATGAAAAAAGCTATTGCAAAATGTTCCATGTCTTGTCCAGTCTTCTGATGTTGATAAGTTTCTCCATTAAATATATTAAGAATGTATATGTCTCTAATCAAAGACCTTTGTTAGTTTTAGTCATCAAGCAGAAATCCTTTCCCTCAGCTTCATCTCTGTGATTACTTGTAAAAATCCTGTACCAAAACTAAACAAACAGAATGGAGTATTAACTTGTTTGTGCCAATACTCTTCAGCACTCATTAGTTTAAACAGGATTTTTTATTTTTATTTATTTTTTTATTATTATTTCTTCAATTAGCTCACGTAACAGAAGGGAAACAACACAAACTCTAATCTCATAGTTTAGCCATCTCTAACTGTAATGAATGTGGACTGCGGCCTTCTTGTCCCTAGGGACAAGAAAGAATGGACGGATATTAAATGGTCTGTTGCCAGACAGGTAGTCTTAGAAATTTATCTCCCTTGTTCTTTGCTCCCAGCAGAGTTATAAACTTTGAGACAGACTGAAAAACTGAATTCAAACTATCCTTCATTTTTATTCACCTTTAGAAATTTTAATCAGTAGATAATTAAATGTTTATGCAAGGAAATTTTTAACAACCTATGGGGATCATCTTTTGGAAAAAAACTGTG
>VXAV01000456.1:188594-207205 GCA_013399715.1 Alectura lathami | reverse complement strand
AGACTAAAAATATGACAGAAGTGAAGAAACTATCATGTAGAGAAAAACTATGTAGAGAAGTACACAAAATACATATCCACAGCTGTTTGTAAGACTGCAGCATAAGTTGTAATGTAGTAGAAGTCTGCACATACAAAAATGAATTAGTTACTGAGAACAAGAATTATTTACTAATGCTTTTAATCAAGAAAAAAAAAAAAACACATTAAAGATAATATTTAACCAATATTTTTCTTTTGCACTTCCCTCTATTGCCGTAATTGGAGCAGAAAAGTGAATTAGAACAGTGTTTAACACCTGAATTGAATTTCCCATATTCCTAGGTAATAACACAGGAGCAAGAAAGGACACAGGCAAGGAAGGAAGGGCGAGTGAGTTCCATGGCAGGAGGGTCATGAAATTATGTGTATGGTATGGAATACCTCATTGGTCAATCTAAGTTTGATGCCCTAACTCTGTCCCCACCACCCCCCACTACTTCCTAATCCCTTCTCTTCCAGCATTCACAGATTCGACTCTGCTAGAAACCATGACACTCTATGTATTGATTGAAAAGAGCTGTCTCTGAAAAGTAGCCAAGTTGAGAGCTTGTGGGTGAAAACTAGGGACCAAACCAATACAGGAAACCTTGTGGTCTGTGTTTACTAGGGGCTGACCAATTAAGGGGAGCCTGTTGACAGTCTTCTTACTCCAGGTACAGTAAGCATCACAATTGCAGGCTCTTATCCTGCTAAGGGGAATTCAATTGCTCTGACATTCCCTGGGAACATAACACAAGCTCTAAGCAATCCATGAGTCTCCTAGATTATTGAGGATAACTTGTTAATCCAGGTAATACATAGCTCAATGATCTGTTCCTGATGCTCAGTAACACAGATGAACTAGTTGAAGAGGTCAAGATTGGAAGCAGTCTGGGCTGTAGTGATCATGCCCTTGAGGCGTTTGTATTCTTGAATAATGTAGGCCAGCTGAAGAGTAAAGTCAAGACCCTGAATTTTAGGAGACCAAAGTTCCAGTTGTTTAAACAATTAGTGGCTGAGATCCCTGGGAAATTGCTCTTAGGGATAAATGAAATGGTACAGAGATCTTTACAGCCACTTTTCATAGAGCACAAGAGTTCTTCATCCCCATGTGTAAGAACTTAAGCAACGAAGGCAGAAAAGAAGCATGGCTGAGTAACAACCTTCTGGACAAACTGATGTGAAAGGAAATGCACAGGCAGTGGAGACAGGGACATGTGGCCTTGGAAGCATACAGGGATGCCCTCCAGATGTGAAGAGATAGTATTAGGAAAGCCAAGGCACAGCTGGAGATGCATTTGGCAAGGGATGTAAAGAATAATAAGGAATTTTACAGGTAGATTACCCAGAAAAAGAAAGAGACCATACCCTCTCTGATAAACAAGATTGGAGAACTGGTGACAACTGCAGTGGAGAAGGCTGAGGTACTCAACATTTTTCTTTGTCTGTCTTCACTGGCAATCATTTTTCCCATCTCTCAAGTCCCTCAAGACCCTGAACCTCAAGGCAGGGACTGGGGGAGAAAGGTCCTTCCCACTGTAAGTGAAGATTAGGTTTCGGAACAGCTGAGGAACCTTAAAATACATAAATCCATGGAACCCAGTGACTTGTATCCCAGGGCTCTGAGGGAACTGCCTGATGTAGTTTCCGAACCACTATCCACTGTGTTTGAAGTGTCGTGGCAGTCAGGTGTAGTTCTCAGTGACTGGAAAAGGGAAACACCACATTCATTTATTAGAAAGGTAGAAAGGATGACCTGGGAAACTACAGACCTGTCACCCTCACCTCTGTGCCTGAGAAGATTGTGTAATAGATCTAAAGTTATGTCAACGCACATGGAAGACAGGGAGGTGATTTGAGACTGCCAGCACTGCTTCACCATGGGCAAATCACGCCTGACTAAATTGGTGGCTATCTACAACAGAGTGATTGTATTGGTGGACCAATTGAGACATGGATTTGATGGATGGACTATTCAGTAGATAAGGAATTGGCTGGATGGCAGCATCTGGAGACTTGTAGTCAATGGCTCAATGTCCAGGTGGAGATCAATGCTGTGTGGTGTTTCTGAAGTTTCTGCACTGGGACTGATACTGTCAAATTACATATTTGTTTATAATATCTTTTTTGATGTCTTACATATTCCATAGACAGAAAGATTGAGTGCACTCTCAGCAAGTTTGTGGCTGACACTAAGCTGACTGGTGCAGTTGATATGGTAGAGGGAAGGGAAACCTGGACTGGCTTGAGAAGTGTGCCCACATGAACCTCACGAAATTCAACAAGGCCAAGTGCAAGGTGCTGCATCCAGTCTGAGGCCATGCCAAACATGAATACGAGTTGGATGATGAATGGACTGAGAGAAACTCTGCAGATAAGGGCTTGAGGGTACTGATGGATGAAAAAATGGACATGAATCTACAGTGTGTGCATGCAGCCCGGAAAGTCAATTGTATCCTGGCCTTCATTAAAAGAAGTACACTTCGCAGGACAAAAGAGGTGATTCTCCTCCTTTGTATTACTCAGGCACCACAGGTAGAAGAAAGACATGGACCTGTTAGTCTGAGTCCAGAGACAGGCAATAAGAATGATCAGAGGGATTAGAAGAAAGCTGAGAGAGCTGACATTATTTGGCCTAGAGAAGAGAAGGCTCCAGGGAAACTTCACTGCAGCCTTTCAATACTTACAAGGGTCTAGTAAGAAAGATGGAGAAAGACCTTTTACTAGAACATGTACTGATAGAACAAGGGATGATGGTTTTAAACTGAATAAGGGTAGGTTTGGATTAGATGTAGGGAAGAAATTCTATATTCAGAGAGTGGTGAGGCCCTGGCACAGGCTGCCCAGAGAAGCTGTGGATGCCCCATCCCTGGAGGTGTTCAAGGGCAAGTTGAATGGGTTCCTGGGCAGCCTGATCCAGTGGGTGACAAACAGCGCACAGCAGTTGGTCGGAACTGGATGGGCCTTGAGGTCCCTTCTAACCCAAGACATTCTATGATTCTAAGAAGTTCATAATGAAGTTCTTCTTCCCCACTTCCTTCTCTCTCACACCAATAAAACTCTAAAACATAGATCATTTTTAATAATTCCTTTTAATAAAGGAATAAAGAAGAGAAAGTCAATTGTTGCATGCTTAGAAAACAAGAGGCAGCACAGAGAAAAACTTGACAAATTTCCTGGCAGTGACCAAAAAAAAGAAAAAAAGACCCTCTAAAATTCCTTTTGACTTCAGTAGTAGGAAGGGATTGATATTCATGTAAATGTGGTAGGAATTTTTGTCATAAAGATGATGGAAGAGGCGTGTAATATGCAGAATCACAGGGAGCTCTACAGAATATGAGATAGTGGCAAAATTTATAGAAAATATATGTTAATATATAGAATGTTAAGAGGGTTTTTCAAGTCCTATTTGACTCTGCAATAAATAAGTCTCTATCACGATGTTACAGTGATACAACATATCTGTATAAAGTGTAACTCACAGAGAAGAACAGATACGCCGTAAGTGAACAGAAACATGAAAAACCTTATGTGAATTGCGAGTAAAAATATGTAGAATGTTAAAACATCAGTGCTTTTCTAACTTTTACTGCAAAACTGGTCTAAATGCATCCAAAGTCTGAAGAAGTATATCTCCTGCTTACTCCCTGCCTTTCATTTTCTGTAGGTACATTTTACTACTGCTGAAGTAATTGTCCAAACTGAAAAAACAAACAAACAAACAAACAAACCTGAATTGTTAAAAAACCCTGATTAAAATTTTGCCTTCTAATATTTCTTTCAGGATGCTTAGATAAACTTATCTTGTGAGGCTTCCCACCACATTTTGCAGGCAGATTTATTGTGTGAACTGTGCTTCTTAGATCACAGTTATCTTCAAATTTCTCTTCCTCCTTTCCTGATCCAGCAACCTAAATGCTTTCACAGTCATTCCACATAACAAAAACTGCATCCATCCCTCTCACCACTCTGAATTTAAGTAGCAGCTGAGGAGATGTCATATCCAAGACATCTGTGGTGGGTTAACCTTGAATGGCCACTAGGTGCCCACCAAGCCACCCTCTCACTTCCCCTCCTCACCAAAACAAGAGAGAACATGATGACAAACCTCATGGGTTGAGATAAAGACAGGGCAAATGCTCACTACTTACTGTGGTGGGCAAAACAGACTCAACGTGGCAAAGAATAGTTTGATTTTTTGCCAATTAATAACAGAATAGGATAGTGAGAAAAACAGAAATTAAAACACCCTCCCGCACACCCCTCCATCCCTTATTTCCAGGCTCAGCTTCACTCATGATTCTTTGACATCCTTCCCCTTTAGCAGTGCAAGGGAATGGGGAAAGGGTGTTATGGTCAGTCCATGACACTTCATCTCTGCCACTCCTTCATCCTCTCACTGTTCCCCAGCTCAGTAAGAGGTCTTTCCCACAGGATACAGTCCTTCATGAGTTGCTGCAGTGTGAGTCATTCCCATAAGCTGCAGTTCTTCAAGAACTACTCCAGCTTTGCTCTCCTGTGGGCTGCAGCTCCAGCCCTGGACCTGCTCCTGCAGGGGCTCTTCATGGGCTGCAGCCTCCATTAGGCCACCTCACCCTGCTGCTCTAGGGACTCATCCAGGGGCTGCATGTGGAGATCTGCTCTGCGTGTTGCCTATAGGCTGCAGAGGGACAGTCTGCTCCACCGTGGGCCTCTCCTGGGCTGCAGGGAGCTGCTGCTCTGCCCTGGGGCACCTCCTGCTGCACTGACCCTGGTGCCTGCAGGGCTGCTTCTCACATTTTCTTACTTCTCTCTCACATCTGCTGCATAGCATTTTTTTACCCTTTCTTATATATGTCACCAGAGAAGTTCCACCAGCTTCTCTGAGTGGCTTAGCTCTGGGCAGCAGCCAGTTCCTTTTGGAGCCAACTGAAACTTGTCGCCTGACATAGGGGAAGCCGTGATTCTCAGAGAGCAGCATCCCCTGTGACAAAAACCTTGCCATATTAACTCAATGCAATATCTCAAGTACACTTCAATATAATCTTCAAGTATACACACACACACACCACTTCCTTTCCCTGACACACCTCTGAACTAAGAACCATCTGGAATTCCAGTGGAGAAAATGCTGCATTGGATTTATATGATGTAAGGCAATGCCCAGCAAGGACAAACCATTTCTGCCTCCTTCCGGTTGGTCAGTAAACCCTCTTCTATTTTCTAAACAGAGATCAATGATCCCACCTGGAGTACTGCGCCCACATGGGGGCAGGAGGGACATGGAGCTGTTGGAGTGCATCCAGAGAAGGGCCACAAATATGATTCAAGGAATACAGCACCTCCCGTATGAGGACAGACTGAGAGAGCTGGGGCTGTTCAGCCTGAAGAAAAGAAGGCTCTGGGGAGGCCTGATAGAGGCCTTCCAATATTTAAAGGAGGCTACAAGAAAGAAGGGGGCAGACTCTTCAGCAGGGTCTGTTGTGATAGGACTAGGGGAAATTGTTTCAAATTGATAGAGGGGAGGTTTAAACCAGATACAAGGAAAAAGTTTTTTATGCTAAGGATAGTGAAGCACTGGCACAGGTTGCCCAGAGAGGTGGTAGATGCCCCATCCCTGGAGACCTTCAAGGTCAGGCTGGACAGGGCTCTGAGCAACCTGGTCCAGCGGTAGGTGTCCCTGTTCACTGCAGGGGAGTTGGACTGGATGGCCTTTAAAGGTCCCTTCCAACTCGGATGATTCTTTGATTCTATGTTCATCATGGTTCATGATATTTCTCAGGATATGCTACGTAAGAGACAAAAATTTGAAAACAGATAATGTATGTGACTTTTTGTTACATATAAATGAATCTTTTATCAAACTATTTGTTTTCTGTCTTTCATGTGTGATTTTCACATTTTTGTTTTCAAAAATTTCTCCAACATTCTGCTTAGAAACAGAAATGTTTCAAAACTGTTTTCTTGCAACAGCTGAAGTAACCTGTGTGAATGTAAGGTGCTGCAACATTTCTTTTTGACTAATGGATGATGAACATAAATGATCTACAAAACTGTAGTATTCAACTGTAGTTGAATTTAATCTTGACACATCTCTGAAGCCATAATTTTAATACTTTACTTAATACGTTGAGAAAACGATATAGTGCTGTCTTCTCAATCATCTTTCTCAAGCATTATTTCATGTTTAACTTTCTTTTCTTATGAGTTCTTCTTTTTAATGTAAAACAAACAAATAAAAAAAAGTTATCATTTTTCTATTGAACAGTGCTAGGTTGCTCTTGACTTACAGGAAATCTCACACCTATATTCCATAACCGTACCAACAATGATAACTCAGAATAGCTATGTTCTTCCCACTCCCCTGCACATGCTATTTTAAGATACAAACTCTCTATGGATCATGTGGTAACTAGGTGCAGCCTTTTTTACCCTTTGCCTTTCTTGTCAATCTTTGATATTTCTTACCTTTTATAAAAATGATATTACTTATGTTTTACAAAACTTCCTTGGGATGCCAGAGCAGCTCTCCCTGTAGCTTTTAGTCCCTTTCTTGTTTACTTCTTTCTCTTTTTTTTTTTTTTTTTGAGTCCTTATTTCAGCAAAACATTAAATTGTAACATTTGTATAAAATATAATTTAATGTAAGAATTAAGAAAGTGCACAAATTTGGATGGAATTTACAATATTAATCAGCTTGCTATTATCATTGAAGTATTTTTTAATTATTACATTATTTTTAAATAGTAATCCATTGTACCTTGCTTTTGATGTTTTAAATTTTAAAGCATATATCTAAATCATAATGAACAAACTAAAGTTTAATCATAGAATCATAGAAATCATAGAATCATAGAAACAGAATCATTTTGAGTTGGAAGGGACATTTAAAGGTCATCTAGCCCTGCAATGAACAGGGATATCTACAGCTAGATCAGGTTGCACAGAGCCTGATCCAGCCTGACCTTGAAAGTCCTCAGGGACAGGGCATCCACCATCTCTCTGGGCAACCTGTGCCAGTGCTTCACTACCCTTAGTGTAAAAAACTTTCCTTACCTCAAGCCTAAATCTCCCCTCTCTCAGTTTAAAACCATTTCCCCTAGACTTATCACAACAGGCCCTGCTGAAGAGTCTGTCCCCTTCTTTCTTGTAGGCCCCCTTCAGATACTGGAAGGCCTCTATCAGGCCTCCCCAGAGCCTTCTGAATGTTCTGGGTGGCAAGCTGTTTGGGCTGATTAGCAGGGCTTTAAACTAGATTCAGTGGGGGAAGGGAATGTACATCTTTGTGATGAGAAGAGTCAGGGAACACTGTCGCCTTAAGAAGCTGCAGGGGAAAACCTCTGATATGCCCCAGAGGAATTTGGGAGGGCTGCTTCAAGAAGGTAGGATGTCTGATAGCCCAGCAGAAGTGCCTCTATACCAACATATGCAGTATGGGAAATACGCAGGAGGAGATTAAAGCCATGGTGATATTAGAAAACTGTGATCTCATTGCTATCACAGAAACATGGTGAGATGAATCACACAACTGGAGCACAGCAACTGAGGGCTACAAGCTTTTTAGAAGGGATAGGCAGGGCATGAGGAGAGGGGGAATTGCCTTATATGTTAAGAAATGTGTAGATTGAGAAGAGCTGCCTCTGAGAAACAGCCATGAGGAGATTGAGAGCTTGTTGGTAAAAATTAAGGACTTCCCAGCAAGGGAAATCTGGTGGTCAGGGTCTACTACAGACCACCTAATTAAGGGGACCCTGTTGATGAGGCCTTCTTTCTTCAACTGCAAGAATTGTCCTGCCTGCAGGCTCACACCATGATAAGGATTTCAGCCACCTGGATGTTTCCTAGGAAATCAACACTGTGGGCTCCAAACAGTCCAGGAGACTCCTGGAATACATTTAGGATTGTTGTGGTTTAAACCCTCGGTATCTCACAACAGTAGCTCACTTTCCCCTCCCCCTCTGGAGAGCAAGCTCGAGGCTGCTGGCGTGTTGCCGGTGGCCAGTATCAACAGCGGGAGGAGGGAAAGTGAGAAGAAAATAAAAGGTAGAACTCCAGAGTTAGTATAACTAACTTTACTATGATAGTAAAAGTGAATGTAAGAGATTTGGAGTAGAAAATTAACTTACAGAAAAAGGCAAGTTCTCACCCATGCGCCAGCCTGACCACCCAGAGCCAGATCCCCGAGCTCCAGAACCCGTCCCACTGCGCCTGCGTGTGCCAGCCCACGTCGCGCAGCCCCGCACCAGCCTGACGCAGCTCCGCAAACTACTGCTTTTCCCCCTCGCTCCCCACCCCTTTTCCTGGAGAGCAGGGTGCCGTGATGTATATGCTACAGAATACTCAATTTTTTCCTTAACTCTGTTTTCAACCATGACAAGGATAACTTCCTGGTCCAGGTATTGGACAGACCAACTAGAGGCGAAGTGTTACAGGACCTGGTGCTCACCAGTACGGGGAAGATCATTAAAGAGGTTACGATTGGAGGCAGCCTGGGCTGTAACGACCATGCCATGGTTGAATTTGTGATCTCAAGGAATATAGGCATGGCATAGAGTCATGACCCTGAACTTCCAGAGAGTGAACTTCTGGCTGTTTAAGGAAGTGTTGGATGCGATCAAGCAGAGGAGGCAGGAAACTGGCATGGCTGAACGCAGACCTCCAGGTCGAACTGAGGGAAAAGGCGGAAACGCACAGGCACAGTGGAATCAGGGAGGTGTGACCTGGGAAGAATATGGGGATGCCAACTGGATGTATAGAGATGGGATGAGGAAAGCCATGGCTCAGGTGGAACTGAACATAGCGAAGGATATGACAAGTAACAAGAAGGGATTTTACAAGTACATTGTTCAGAAGAGACAGGCCAAGGATAGTAATAAATGAGACGGGAGAACTGGCTTCAACAGACATGGAGAAGGCTGAGGTGCTGAAAAAGTTCTTTGCCTCAGACTTTAATGGCAGCCAAGCTTCAAACGTCTGTCATGTCCCAGAACCTCTGGAAGGGACTGCGGGAGTAAAATGTTCCGTAAGAGCAGAACAAGTCGGAGACCACCTCATGAGACTGAACATGTCCAAGCCTATGGGGCTAAATGACACACATTCCAGGGTCTTGAGGGAACTGGCTGATGTGGTTGCCAAGCCACTCTCCATCATATCTGAAAAGTAATGACTGTCAGGTGAAGTCCCTGGTGACTGGAAAAGGGAAACACCACTTCCATTTTTAAGAAAGGGAGAAAGGAAGACCTGGAGAACTACAGGCCATTGAGCCTCGCGTCTGTGCCTGGGAAGATCATGGAGCAGATCCCCCTGGAAGCTATGTTAAGGCACATGCGAGATGGGGAGGTGATCTAAGAAAGCCAGTACAGCTTCATCAAGGGAAAATCATGTCTGACCAGCGTGGTGGCTTTCTATGACCGAGTGATGGCCTCTGGAAGACAAAGGACAGGCAACAGATGCCATCTACCAGGACTTGTGCAAGGCCTTTGACATGGTCCCACACCACATCCTTATCTCTAAATTGGAGAGATATGGATTTGAAGGGTGGACTATTCACTGGATAAAGGATTGGTTTGATGGTCACAGCCAGAGAGTTGTGGTCAATTGGTTCTATGTCCAGGTGCAGGCCAGTAGTGAGTGGTGTGCCTCAGGGGTCTGTCTTGGGACCAGTGCACATCAACATCTTTATCAGTGACACAGACAGTGGGATCAAGAGCACACTCAACTGGTATACTCATGACACCAAGCTGAGTGGTGCAGTTGACACAACAGAAGGAAGGGATGCCATCCAGAGTGACCCAGACAGGCTTGAAATGTGGGTCACCAAGAATGTCATGAGGTTCAACAAGGCCAAGTGCAAGGTGTTGCCCTTGGGTTGGGGCAATCCCAGGTATGTGTACAGACTGGGAGAAGAACTCCTTGAGAGCAGCCCTGCAGAGGACTTGGGGGTTCTGGTGGATGAGAGGCTTGACATGAGCCAGTAGTGTACACTTGCAGCCTGGAAGGCCAACTGTAGCCTAGGCTGTATTAAGAGAGGGGTGACCAGCAGGGAGAGGGAGGGGATCGTCCCCGTCTGCTCTGCCCTCATGAGGCCTCACCTGGATTACTACACCCAGGCTTGGCCCCCAGTACAAGAAAGACATGTAGCTGCTGGTGCAGGTCCAGAGAAGGACCACAAAGGTGCTCAGAGGACTGGAACATTTCTCCTATGAAGAAAGGCTGAGGCAGCTTTGTTTGTTCAGCCTGGAGAAGAAAATGCTCTGGAGAGATGTAATTGTGGCCTTCTGGTGCTTAAAGGGGCAGAATCACCTCCCTCGCCCTGCTGGTCACGCTTCTCTTGATGCAGCCCAGGCCTTCTGGGCTGCAAGCGCACATTGTTGGCTCATGTTGAGTTTTTGATCAACCGACACCCCAAAATTCTTCTTCTCAAGCTGCTCTCCAGCCATTCTCCACCCAACCTGTATTTGTGCTTGGGATTGCCCCGACCCAGGTGCAGGACCTTACACTTGGCCTTGTTGAACTTCCTGATGCTGGCACGGGCCCACCTCTCAAGCCCATCCAGATCCCTCTGGATGGCATCCCTTCCCTCTAGCGTGTCAACTGCTCAACACAGCTTGATGTCATCCGCACTTGCTGAGGGTGCACTCAATCCCACTGTCCATGTCACCAACAAAAATGTTAAACAGCATTGCTCCCAGTACTGATCCCTGAGGGATGCCACTTTTCACCGGTCTCAATTTCAACATTGAGTCATTGACCACAACACTCTGGGTGCGATCATCCAGCCAGTTCCTTATCCAGTGAGTGGTCTGTGCATCAAACCCGTGCTTTTCCAATTTAGCAACCAGGATGTCATGTGGGACAGTGTCAAATGCTTTAGCCTAAGTCCAGGTAGATGACGTTAATTGCTCTTCCCTTGTCCACTGATGCTGCTACTCCATCATAAAAGGCCACCAAGTTTGTCAGGTACAGTTTGCCCTTGGTGAAGCTATGCTGGTTGCCACCAATCACCTCATCTTCATTTTCTGTGTGCCTTAATAGATCCTTCAGGAGGATCTGCTCCATGATCCTGCCAGGCACAGAGGAGAGACTGACTGGCCTGTAGTTTGCTGGATCTTCCTTTTTTCCCTTATTGAAAATGGGGGTGATGTTTCCTCTTTTCCAGTCAGTGGGAACTTCACCAGCCTGCCATGACCTTTCAAATATGATGGACAGTGGCATGGCAACTTCATCTGCCAGTTCCCTCAGGACCTGCAGATGGATCCCATCAGGTCCTTCCAGAGAGTGGTGAGGCACTGGAACAGGCTGCCCAGAGATGATGTTGATGCCCCATCCCTGGCTGTGTTCAAGGCCAGACTGGATGGGTTCCTGGGCATTTTGATCTAGTGGTTGGCAACCGTGTCCACGGCAGGGGGGTTGGAACTGGATGATCTTTGAGGTCCCTTCGAATCCAAGCCATTCTATGATTCTATGTGGCGCCATGGGCTTGTGCACCTTCAGGTTCTTTAGATGGTCTTGAACCTGATCTTCACTTACATTGGGTGGAGCTTCCTTCTCCCATGTCTCACCTTTGCTTTATGCAACTTGGTGTGGTGTGGTTAGAGCCCTTGCCTGTGAAGACTGAGGCAAGTAAGTCATTGAGCACCTCAGCTTTCTGCATATTGCTCATGACTAGGTCTGCAGTCTCCTTCTACAGAGAACATCTTTCTCAGAGCACAAGATCTCTCCATCGCCCGGAATAAAAAATCAGGCAGGGGAGGCAGGAAACCAGCGTGGCTGAGCCAGGACCTGCTGGTCAAGTTGAGGGAAAAGAAGGAAAAGTAGATGCAGTGGAGGCAAGGATGGGTGGCCTGGGAGGATTACAGAGATGCTGTCAGGATATGTAGGGATGGGATCAGGAAGGCCAAGGCACAGGTAGAATTAAGCTTGGCGAGGGATGTAAAACACAACAAGAAAGATTTCTTTAGCTACATAGGGCAGAAGAGGCAGGTGGAGAGTGTTCCCCCTCTGATGAATGGAAAGGGAGAACTGGCCTCCTCTGATGTGGAGAAGGCTGAGGTTCTTAATGAGTTCTTTGCCTCCGTCTTCACTGCTGGTCACGCTGCCCAAGTATCTTGTGTCCCTGAAAATCCAAATGGAGACTGGGTGAGCAAAATCCTTCCCAGTGTAAGAGCAGAGCAAGTCTGAGACCACCTGATGGGACTGGATGTCTACAAATCTATGGGACCGGGCAGGATGCATCCCAGGGTCTTGAAGGAGTTGGCTGATGTGGTTGCCGAGCCGCTCTCCATCATATTTGAAAACTTGTGGCTGTCAGGCGAGGTCCCCGGTGACTGGAAAAAGGGAAACATCAGTCCCATTTTTAAGAAAGGGAGAAAGGAAGACCCGGGGAGCTACAGGCTGGTGAGCCTCACCTCTGTACCTGGGAAGATCATGGAGTGGATCCTCCTGGAGGAGATATTAAGCCACATGCAAGTTGCCCTTCTTTGGGTACGCTCCAGGGCCTCGATGTCCTTCTTGTAGAGAGGGGCCCAAAACTGAACACAGCGCTCCAGGTGCAGCCTCACCAGAGTCAAGTACTGGGGGAAAATCACCTCCCTGTTCCTGCTGGCCACACTATTTCTGATACAAGCCAGGATACCATTGGCCTTCTTGGCCACCTGGGCACACTGCTGGATCATGTTTAGCAGGCTGTCAGCTAGCACCCCCAGGTCCTTTTTCTTTGCAAATCTTTCCAACCACTCTGCCCCAAGCCTGTAGCTTTGCTTGGGGTTGTTGTGATCAAAGTACAGGATGCAACACTTGGTTTTGTTGTACCTCATGAAATTGGCCTCAGCGCATCTATGCAGCCTGTCCAAACCCCTTGGTATGACATTCCTACCCTCAGGCAGGATAAAGGACAGGATACTGAAGACTGTGTTTCTCTATACTGACATCCTGCTCCTTCTGTCCCATAATTTCAATTTTTCAACTGAGCACATCTTTGTTCCTAGTTTCCCACTTTTCCTCCTATCAAGTACCTCCATCTGCTTCCCATACCTGTGGGAACTACCTATAAGTACACTCTGCCACAGAACACATGGGAAGCTCAGGCATGTTCCTCTAAGATATCAGCTTTGTTCCACTTCGGGATAAACCCGATCAATTTATTAGAAATGGAATTATAGAAGCAGTTTTGTGCTAGCTTATTCTATCACCCAGCTACAGCCCTGATAGCCCTTGGCCTTCAAAAGCTCCTCCCAGGCTGATGCCCTGCCCACAGCCTTACATAACGACCATAGCTCTGGCTGTCAACACAGTTGTACCTGTTCTGCATTCACACTTCCTCTGCGGACAAAACCTAAGGCTTGTCTCCTCCTGGCAGGGCTTACAAAACACAGACTCAGGAGGCATTTATCTGGCAAGGAGGGAACAGTGATGGTGCAAAACATGGGCACATTTGGAGGAAAATGGACCAGAAAGTATCTGGAGTCTTTGTGGGGAAAAATAATACACAGCTTACAGAGAGTGTTCTGACTATCTTAAACAGTAAAATGGTGTCAGAAAAGCCAGGAGTTGATTAATCATGGGCGCAAGTAGGGTCTTGAAGGAGTTGGCTGATGTGGTTGCCAAGCCACTCTCCATCATATTTGAAAAGTCGTGGCTGTCAGGCGAGGTCCCCAGTGACTGGAAAAAGGCAAACGTCAATCTTATTTTTAAGAAAGGGAGAAAGCAAGACCCAGAGAACTACAGGCCAGTGAGCCGGAAGGAGATGCTAAGCCAAATGCCAGATGAGGAGGTGATCCGAGACAGCCAGCACAGCTTAACCAAGGCAGATGGTGCCTGACCAATCTGGTGGCCTTCTGTGATGGAGTGACAGCATCAGTGGACCAAGGGAGGGTGATGGATGTCATCTACCTGGACTTGTACAAGGCCTTTGACATGTTCCTTCACCACATCCTTATCTCTACACTGGAGAGATGTGGATTTTGAGGGTGGACTGTTCACTGGATAAATAACTGGCTGGATGGTCGCAGCCAAAGGGATGTTGTCAATGGCTCTGTGTCCAGGTGGAGGCCGGTCACAAGCCCCTGGTGTCCCCCAGGGGTCCGTCTTGGAACCGGTGCTCTTCAACATCTTTATTGATGACTTAGACTGTGGGATCGAGTGCACCCTCAGCAAGTTTGCTGATGACACCAAGCTGAGTGGTGCAGTTGATACCCCTGAAGGAAGCAATGCCATCCAGAGGGACCTGGACAGTCTGGAAAAGTGGGCCCACGAGAACCTGATGAGGTTCAACAAGGCCAAGGGCAAAGTGTTGCACTTGGGTCAGGGAAATCCCAGGTGTGTGTGTGTACAGACTCGGAGAAGAACTTCTTGAGAGCAGCCCTGCAGAGAAAGACTTGGGTGCTGTGATTGACGAAAAGCTGGCCATGAGCCGGCAGTGCGCTCTTGCAGCCAGGAAGGCCAATGGCATCCTGGGCTGCATCAAGAGAGGGGTGGCTAGCAGGGAGAGGGAGGTGATCGTCCCCCTCTACTCTGCCCTTGGAAGGCCTCACCTGGAGTATTGTGTGCAGGCCTGGGGCCCCCAGTACAGAAGGGATGTGGAGCTGTTGGAGCGGGTCCAGAGGAGGGCCACCAAAATGATCAGAGGGCTGGAGCACCTCTCCTATGAGGAAAGATTGAGGGAGTTGGGACTGTTCAGCTTGGAAAAGAGAAGGCTCAGGGGAGACCTCATTGCGGCCTTCCAATACTTAAACGGAGCTTACAGGTGAGAGGAGGACTGACTGCTTACACAGGTGGATAGTGGCAGGACAAGCGGATTGGACTAAAACTGAAAGAGGTTTTTGTTGGACATCAGGAAGAAATTCTTCCCTGAGAGAGTGGTGAGGCGCTGGCACAGGCTGCCCAGAGAAGTTTTGGTGCCCCATCCCTGGCTGTGTTCAAGGCCAGGCTGGATGGGTTCCTAGGCAGTTTGATCTAGTGATCTAGTGGTTGGCAATTGCGTCCATGGCACGGGGATTGGAACTAGATGATCTCTGAGGTCCCTTCCAACCCAAGCCATTCTATGATTCTTTTTATTCCCCTTTGTGTCTCTGGCTAGACTTAATTTTTTCTGGGCTTTGGCTTTCTCAACTTGATCCCTGGCTGCCCAGACAACTTTGTCAGTCAGCTCCTCATCCATCCCCATGTGGAGCTCCATGGACTCCAGTTGGACATTAACATAGAGGGCTTCCATAGGAAGCTCCAGCATCTGCTTCTTTCTGGTACTTTTATTTAGTCATATATCAAGGACTTCAGAATGGCATGTGGATTAGAGCACATCTTATCTCACTATCCTGGTTTGAGGACACAAATACAATAATGAGGACTAGAAGAGCCCTGCCTCCATCAGGAAAGGGGCAATCAAGTTTATTGGACTGTGTGGATTCAATGACCTGGCACATAAGAAACACAGGAGTATAAAGCTATAGTGGATACTGGTGCACAGTATACCTTAAGGCCATCAAGTTATAAAGTGGCCAGTGCGCCGCCATCTCTATACTGACTCATGGACGGATGTATATATACTTACAAAACAAATCATGCCCAGCACAGTTACTCACCACATGCTGACTGTTGCCCAGTCAGTTTCCAAGCAGTGGCTGCTGTATGGCCAACTCCCCACAGTTTTTATAGTTTTTTGCATGATGTTATTTTGTATGGAATGTCCCTTTGGCCAGTTTAGGTCAGCTGTCCTGGTTCTGGCCCCTCCCAGCTCCTTGTACCCAACCTCCTTGTTGCCAGGACAGTATGAGAAGCTGAAAAATTAAAACGTCCTTGGCTCTGTACAGCACTGCTCAGCAACAACGAAAACATCACTGTGTTATCAACAATGGTTTTCTCCTAAAGTCAAAACATGACACCACACCAGGCACTGAGGAAAATCAGCTCTGTCACAATTGAAAACAGGACATTCACACATTCTGTGCTGCTCAGACACTGACAGTGAATGGGAGGTGAAATTTTCACTTAAAAATGCACAAGAAATTTCCATTTTCTCCAGAAGATTTTAATGAAAATTAAAAAAAAAAAAAAAAAAAAAAATAAAAGNAAAAAAAAAAAAAAAAAACTTGTCTTTAGAAATTTCTTCCATGCAAAGACAATAAAAGTACTATGAACTATCTTCTTCAATATTAAAGTACCTCCAGGGCTTCAGCTGAGAAAAAGAGTCATGAAAATAGTAAAACTCCTTGCTGACTCAAGTCACTAATGAAAATGGAAGCAGGTTAAATTTTCTACTGATCTTACAAAAGAAGCAGCATTATAATGATATTCAGTATTTTGAGGCTATTCAATATCCCTTGCTTTGCAACATAAAGCAGAGATGTTTTGTAGGTTAGGATGTACAGGCTGAAGCTAGTTCTAAGTCAAATTACACTATCACAAATAAGAAATTTCTAATGCACATTAGGCATATTGAATTATTTTTAGAGACAATCAGGGCAGTTTGTACAGGACATCAGGCTAAATGGCGAGAGAAATGAGCCATAGACTAAGTAGTGCAAATTGCTGGGATCCTTGCCTTTGCCTCTGCCAGGAGCCCAGGAGAGTAATACTGGGTTTGACTGCAGTATCTTTGCTCCAAGTCCGTTTAACTTCACTATGATGATTTCAATATCAAACTAAATTTGTAAATATATTACCATCTAATGCAGTATACTTAATGACTGAATTGTATGGCTCCAAAGGAGGAAAAATTGTATATTCAAACAACACCTTGACCTGATTTATGAGTATAAACATAACTATTCTCAACCACCATTTTTAGAGATAAATTTTCAACTGTTATCAAATAATAAAAAAAAAAAAAAACTCAGACCACTATCCAGAGAAAAGACAGATAAAAGGACTGCATAAATTTTATATTTATCAACTACCAATACTGAGCAGAAAGCACTACAAATAATTCAGTGTATTTCTACATAAAGGACTGTTCATGAACTGAAGAAAGTTTCTTTTGTTTTCATTGTATTCCACAAATGCATAACCAAAGGCTTCAATAAAGAAAACAAAAAAGCTACCAAAAATCTAATTTAAAATTGAATGTTACAATAGGCACTATTACTACACAGACCTACAGTCCTTAAAAAAAAAAAAAAAAAAAAAAGAGAAAAAGAAAAAAAAATTTAAAAGTCTGAATGACTTCAGAAGATTTTGAAAGTTACTGGAGATTCTTACCTGTCAAACTATTTATGAAGGTTTTGGATTGATTGTTGGATTATATTCTTCTTTAGTGTTACTAGCAATTAACATAAGGGGCTGTCAGTAACAAACTGTCTCTCAGGTCATAGCCTGTCATAATTTCACTAAAGATTTTGGTCAGAGTAGAAATGTTATTGTAAGTAAAATTGGAGAAAAACACTTTTATAGTAGCTGGCCATGCTTATATATAAGAAAGCACCTCATGAGTGAAAACATAACCTGTGAACTTTATGATGGCTCCAAAGAACTTTACCTCACCAAATTTCATGTCTCAATAATGACATGTTCTCATGTATTTCCAAGCAGTGATTTAATCTTTTATAAGAGAGATGTTTCCCCATGCTATTCTCACCTGTTTATTGTACAAGCCATTCAATCCAGTATGCACCGTGTCACTTTAAGTTTCAGGAAGAGATTAAAGAGATGATGCACTGAATGTTCTCATCATTATCTTTCTTCACTCTGTTTTAGCCTTTGATTTACTGTCATGATATCTTGGCACTTGGATGGTACCAAATTATCCAGTGACATCACACACAGCCCGAAAAAATATGGGATATTCTACTGACAGTGACTTTCCATAATTACACATTTTCAAAATTCATCAATATTTGTCCTTGCAAATGCTCTGTCACTTCTCACATGGCTGCCTGTCCATGTGGCTGGCTTCAGCTGTTTGCATTGCTTCAGCAAAATAAACAGACACATGAAGTATTTGAGTCTCAGCAGGAGAGATCACTCATGCCTTAAATCCAAAAGAGCAAATAGGATGGTACACAGTTGCTAATCATAAGCTACTAGCTACTACTGGTACCTTCTGCCAGGAAAACAGAACCCAAAGTAAACATTGCAAAGCACACTATGATCTGTCATTGTTTTATGTGCTGTAGAAGATTATATGGTATTAAGAGATACCTGACATAGTAAAGTTATTTTCTACACTTCCTGGGTCATAATTTTAATTTTAATATGGGCTAATTTCAGTGTTAGAGGCAATAAATAAATAAAATAATCTTTTATGTACTAAGAACAGATTATAAACACATAAGGCTTTCTTTCCATCGAGTTGGGCAAGTTACTGTATAAATGCTACTTTGATAGATAAATGAAGCAAATGAACAGTTGAAGCCATTTGTTGTCTGACTTCATTATATACAGTTAGCCAAAAACAAGAGCTTCAGAAATAATGAAATATTTGTTTAATATTGGAAAAAAACTTCAATCGTGTTTTTTTAAAATTGAAAATATGAAGTATAATATTTTTCATTGAAAAAACAAAGTCAGATTCTCCATTGATTAAAATCTATTCAAAAATAAGCTTTTTTTTCCTTTTTTTTTTTTAATATTTTGTTATGCTGGCTTGCTACTAAAATAATTTATCAATCCCTATTATTA
>VXAV01000456.1:169418-180232 GCA_013399715.1 Alectura lathami | reverse complement strand
AGAGGAGGGCCACCAAAATGATCAGAGGGCTGGAGCACCTCTCCTATGAGGAAAGGTTGAGGGAGTTGGGATTGTTCAGCTTGGAAAAGAGAAGGCTCAGGGGAGACCTCATTGCGGCCTTCCAATACTTAAAAGGAGCTTACAGGCGAGAGGAGGACTGACTACTTACACAGGTGGATAATGGCAGGACAAGGGGGATTGGAATAAAACTGAAGGAGGGGAGGTTTAGGTTGGACATCAGGAAGAAATTCTTCCCTGAGAGAGTGGTGAGGCGCTGGCACAGGCTGCCCAGAGGAGCTGTGGCTGCCCCATCCCTGGCTGTGTTCAAGGCCAGGCTGGATGGGTTCCTGGGCAGTTTGATCTAGTGAGCTAGTGGCTGGCAACCCTGTCCATGGCAGGGGGGTTGGAACTAGATAATTTTTGGGGTCCCTTCCAACCCAAGTCATTCTATGCTTCTATGACTCCTTAGAAGGGCATGTAGCAATAGGATGAGGGGTAATAACCATAAACAGAAAGAGGGGAGATGTAGGCTAGATATTAGGAAGAAATTCTTTCCTGTGAGGGTGGTTAGACACAGGAACAACCTGCTCAGAGAGGCTGTTTATGCCCTCTCCCTGGAAGTGTTCAAGGCCAGGCTGGATGGGGCTCTGAGCAACCTGGTCTAGTGGGAGGTGTCCCTGCCCATGGCAGAGGGGCATTGTAACTAGATGATCTGTAAGGTCCCTTTCACCCCAAACCATACTATGATTCTATGTTTCATTTTATTCCTGCCTTCCTGCCTTCCTTCCTGTTTATCTTTTTGTTTTCTTTTTATTATCAATATTCACTGTCCTCTTTTGCATTTCAGCAATTTCATATCCTTTTCTATAATAAGACAGTCTTTTATTTTTTTGACATTCAGTTTAAAATATAAATGATCTGCCCTAGAATGTCAAATTTGATGAAATATGCTTATGTGATTACATAGTTCAAGAATTTTCAATGTGTACATTATGCAGTTGTCAGACATCCATTTTGTTTTATTCGTGTTTGATAAGTAACACAAGAGAAGTGAAAATATCCCTTCTAATCCATTAGTCAGTGACAGACCAGATTTCCTATGGTGCATCTAATCTTACATCTGCCATTGGGAAATTTGTCATACTGATATAAATAGGAGGAGCACTACATAACTTAGAAAATTGCTTGTGGTCTTCGGAAAACTGGGCTTTGTTCTTCGGTCATGACAGATCCTGTATGTCATCAGAGACCTGCCTCCTCAGAGATACTTTAAAAATGACTAGCCTTCTCTCACACAAATCAAAATTATCCAGAACTAACAGAGAATTAAGCAATGTGCAATTCTGAGAATTGAGACTTACCCAGGTGACTTGCTGGACTAGATGATCTTAGAGGTCTTTTCCAAGCTTTATGATTGTATGATTCTATGGTTAAACCTCTGTATGTTTCTATATTTCATCTTTTATTTTACAGGTGCAAAAAGAAGAAAAAGAAGGAGGCTAGATGAAGCATCAGCTAGAAGTAGAGTTTTGATTGTTCCTGTCAAGTATGTCAAAAGGCTTTGGCCAAAAACACTTTTTATTTTTATTTTATTTTTTTCTTTTAGATTCACAGGAAAAAGCTACTAATCTATCCAGGACACCAACCCGTTAAATTCCTTGAAAGACAGATCCTTACCAGGAGTACTTGGATAATCTCATTGTATATGGGCCTTTTCATTCAAACCTTTGCTCTGAAAAAGGCATTTAGATTTGTATCCCAGTTTCCAGGTGACCAAGTCAATGACAATAAGGGGATGGATCAGTAAGAATGTCCTGGATGACATTATTCCACAGACCATTGAAGTGCAATAGCACTGATGTTACAGGAGTTGGAAATATCAAGGTTCTAATTGGAAGTAATGCTTTAAAACAGAAGCATTGCCTCTTCTTTCTCTTCTTCCAATAAATAAACCCTTTTTTTTTTTTATAATGAACTAAAAAGTTCTCATAGATTAAATATTTATATTTCTCTCTTACTTCAACAACTTATTTTCATAGTATTTAATTGTGGAAAGAGCACTTCGTTGTTGTCATATTTGATTACAAAGAACAATTTCAAAAATTGAAATTCTTGTCTCTGAGCTATATTTAAAAACTTTTTCTTTTTTTTTTTCAAGGCATAAATATGAAAAATACAGTTTAGATTTTCTCTGCATTTTCAGAGATGTGAACCACAAATGAAAAACTGAATAAGGTTCAGTAAAAGGGAAAAATCTAACATATTACTTGGGAGAATCACAGAATCACAGAATGTTAGAGATTGGAAGGGACCTCGACAGATCATCTAGTCCAATCCCCCTGCCGAAGCAGGAACACCTAGAGCAGATTGCACAGGAACGCGTCCAGGCGAGTTTTGAATGTCTCCAGAGAAGGAGACTCCACAACCTCTCTGGGCAGCCTGTTCCAGTTCTCTGTCACCCTCACTGTGAAGAAATTTCTCCGCATATTTAAGCGGAGCCTCCTATGTTCCAGCTTGCACCCATTGCCCCTTGTCCTGTCACTGGATGTCACAGCGAAGAGCCTGGCTCCATCCTCCTGACACCCACCCTTTACATATTTATAAACATTAATGAGGTCACCCCTCAGTCTCCTCTTCTCTAAGCTGAAGAGACCCAGCTCCCTCAGCCTTTCCTCATTAGGGTTCTCATAAGAACTCTGTTAGGTTTTAAAAAAACACTTAAACTTAGGAACCTACCTCAGCAGAATAGATTTTTTTTCTCTGTCTTTGATAATTAAATGCTGCCTCATTAAACTTGAGTTCTGTTCTTAAAGATTCTTGGAAATTTAGTGAAAAACTCAATAAGTTTATACATACTGCTGAACATTTTGATATTTGAGCCATTTATTTGTCAAGGCATTTAATAAATTTATTTGTTGTACTGAAACATGCGTCTTTGCATCACCTCCTGACATATCGTTCTTATGATGCTTAATTAACTATTGAAAGAAGTAAAGGTATGACTGAACTGAAAGTATAAATATTGAGTTGTTTAAATTCCCTTTGATTATTTCACAATCCTAACTAGGATTTGGGAAAAATTCTCACTGAGAACTGCTGCTTTACTTCACATTCTGTAAAAATTATATCTATAAAACACAAGTCTTTTTTCGTTTATTGCTGTTTTTCACCTTCACACACCATTTCACACTACGTCACATGCCATTTACTCTCTCCTGTCTTCCTGTCTTAGCTCTGGAAGATGCTTACACTAAATGTTTAGAAAGTTATAAAAGAATGTACTTTCATATGCTGTTATGCTTGATTACAGCGAAAAAAAAAAAATCTATATTTTAAAGAGTTCTTTCAAGGAAAAAGAAATAAAATTGAAGTACATTTGCCTAAATTCAGAGGACTTCACAAACATTCTATGCACATTTTAAGAAATGCTGTAAATACATTTCTTTACTTAAAAATAAACTTTTATAATTAGGATTCTTATCCTCTAAAATATATATTTTGAAGTTAAAAATATAAGCAGTTCGATCACATCTGTGGTAGTACTTCAGAAATTGTTGCGTAAGAACCTTCTTGGATCCTGTCAGAAGCTGCAGGAAACTTTCATTTATTCAGATTTTAAAGGCATTGAAAACATGTTCATGCAACTTTTTGCACAAATGCATGCTTAACCGCATGCCTTGCAACAATGGCTGATAACCACATGCAATTACATTGCAGGTGATGTAATAATTACAGCATGCAGTTATAACTAACATTTTTCAAGTATCAATGAGCATGCAATTTTTGCTTTGCAGTTTTGCATTCATGTGTACCACATACGGCATAATTTTGTGCCAGAAATATTAACTTAGAAATTGAATTGTGAAGATTCAAGCTACTCTATCAAACCTATGAGCTGAAAATATTCACGTTGCTCTTCAGTGACTCGCTAAAAGCAAAACTTATTCTCACCATAGAAGAAGTTAGGGATAAGCCATCTCCTTCATATGTTTTTGTGAAATTGGATATATGTGAAAAGCATTGATTACTGAAAATCTCTCTTAAAAAGTAACGTCATATTGCCAAGTTATTTCAGTGTAAGATACTCACATTTTAAAAAAAACTTATAAAGAAAAGCTATATACCCAGCAATATCTGAAATGTATAGTGCAAGTTTTTATTTATTTTAAATAAACCTATGTCCAAGAAAGTCCCCTTGAGCCCTCACTTTTTCTATTGTTAAGTGCATTTTTCTGTTTTAATAAATGTAATATAGAAGTATCCTTAATAGTGAGACACCTAACCACAAGTGAATCCAAGTCTTATACAAAATGTAACATATGTGCAATCCAAAATGCACTCAATAAGCGTTCCATAATATACAAATTCTGAAAATAGAAAAATAGAGAATAGAGCTACATATCAGATATTAATTATGGTTTCATACATAAGGCAGGTGTCTTTTACATCCACAAGGTAGGGGAGGTTGCAGCGCAGACCTCAGACTGCAGAAAGTCTCAAATATCTTTAGAAGCCTTTAAGCATGTAATAGTCTGTGTAGATTTACCCATCGCTTGGATGTTAAGTACTTTCAACCTATATGTGACATGTTCTGTCTTTTGGGGGTATATCCAGCAAGTACCTAGATCTGAGTTTTTGGGTTGTACAATAAGATATGACAGTAATTAAGCCAAAGAGTAATTCAAGCTTTGCAGTTAGATATAACTCATTCCTATTTTGAAATCTCTTGTCAATCCAGTTCTGAATTACAAGACCATATACAAATTCATTAAAGCTCTGGGTTTTGAGGGCTCTGATTCAGGAAGCTGTAATAGGTATGGATCTTGAAACAGCAACAGTGGAAAAAGTTACATGAGAGCTCAAAAGAATGTCTTAAAAGCAGAAAAAAAAAAAAAAAGGATAAAAAACAATAAAAAGCAACTGACTGAGACTATTGAGCATAAACTCTATGCAATACAGTTTAACAGTTCACAAATTGGTAATGACACTGATGCTTTGAAGAACTCAGGAATGTGTGAAGAAGATAACAAGACAGCCACAACCTGGACAAAGAATGCTTTTGAGTTAAAATGTATCTATTTTGTAGTCTGTCTATAGTATATACTGGAATAACTATCAATAGTTAAAATACGCATTTTGTAGTCTGTCTATAGTAGATAATGTTTGAATGACTATCAGCGTTCCAGATAAGAGACATCAGCAGGACTTCGCTAATCATCAGAACTTAACCAGCAGAACTTCTCCAAGTAAGGACCACTGGAGACCACCAGAGATAACTACGCATTAGATAGGTGAGACTTACGTATTAGTTGTTTGTGGCTTTATCTAGCTATGTAATACACATAGAGCCTGAACAAGAGCTGGATGTGCTTGATTTGTGGAAATATCCACTGAGCACCCTGTGCAGAATAAAGCGATGTCTCCTTTCTAAACATACTTAGTCTGTGGGTTTCTGGAGTCTACTACATCTGGCAACAACACCCCAAAACTCCTGCATACCAAGGTATTTTCTAAAGCCTCTAGAAAAGTTATGTTCCTTTCCTAAGAGTATGATAGCAAGATACATGAGAAAAACCACCAGCATTCTAGGACCTTGCCACTTGGGGATAGTTTATTAAGTGATTTCAAGGATGAAATTACTTTTATTTTCTTTTTCTTGAGTAGAAAAATTTCTTTAGGAAAAAAAAATATGATGGAAACTATTCAGAATGTGTAGGAAAATTACTTAGGGATTGACTGGGAAAGAAAATTTAATGTTAGAAAAAACATCTATATGACTGATTTCAGTGCAGAAATTATGATTTGTGCTTATAACATTGGTCCTGCTATGCCACATAGTCAAAAAATCTTTAAAAAGAAAAATCAAGGATTAAGTGAATCTTGTACACAGAATATGACCATAATCCTGTTACCCTTAATTTGTCTAAAAATGTGGTTTGAATGTGATACCAGTAACATCCCAACAGCCTTCTACTGTTGAGATTCAGACTTGAAGTGTCATATTTTACATAATAAAGCAGAAATAGTTTAGGGGGACATAGAAACTGCTCTATCTTCCTCAGACAAAAATATTCTGTCAACTCCAAATATATAACAGAGATATTTTAAAACTTTTGAAAGAAAATACTGCCATTATTTAAGTTAGAAATTCAGAATGTTTTCTGTGCATAAGGTAACGATACGCAGTGCCATACATATTGGCTTTTTTTGGAGTAGCTGTATTATGACTGTGTCAAAGGAAGTATGATTAAGGCTCTGATTCCAAACTTCAGCAGGCAGCTGAAGCCTGTCATTTACTGTGATTAAAACGGGATTAACAAGTATGTACTATAATGACAGATATGTTATACAAATATATTTTAAAAGTTCTAAAGAATAACTTTAAAGAGCTTTTTTTTTGCCACCTGTTTTTCCAGTAACCAACTAAAAATACAGGAAATAATGAATTTAGAATTTTAAATGTGCTGGTTATAAGTAAGGAAAAAATGGCTATCTAATGACATTATAATAATGACTCCTAAATTTATGCTTAAAAAACAATGTTTCAGCACATTAAACTGCAATGGAAGAAAATGTATAAAAAAATAAATATGTTAGATTTCAGTAATGATCATAAAAGATCAACTTACACATTTTGATGTTGTAATTCCATAAGTCCATATTAGATTTAAAGTAGACTCCAAGATTTAAAGTAGATTGCTTAGAAAATTTGTAGGAAATATTTCCTATTTGCATTTGACACAGAAAAACTTCTTTCTCGTTATTAACTGTAATGTAAAAATAGTTGCAATATGTCAAGGGCCTCGATGGGCAGAATATTGTTGCATCTACACTATATCAGTTGTTGTGTGCAGCAGTCTTACCAGTGTATGCAGAAGCTGACTAATTAATATCTTCTCTCAGAAGACTGGAAGGAGGTATTAATTTGTTGAGGCAGTTGGGGATGGCCCATGCATTAGTTTCAGGATCCAGTCCGGACAATGTAGCAGTAACAAGAAGCATCAGAATTGTTTTTAAAAGGAGCACCTGCCTCACTAAAACCCTGAATTGTAGCCGTGGTGACAAATGTCACAGGTGGTATAGGTGCCCTAGCAGGTACCTAGCTAGGAAATTTCCACCTAGCAGGTGGAAATTAATGCTATAATCCTGGTACTGTCTGTTCAGGTGGTAAAGAAAGGAAAGTCAGCAAAAACAAATGAGCATGGGTGACTGAAGCAGTAAAAAGGGTTAACAGCCATTGTGGATTTAATGACTGCCCAAGATTGACCACATTTTGCCCCAAACCCCCAGATCTCCTACCAGAGGCTGGCAAGGTAAGGCCCTTTTGGCACTCCCCAGAGTGTTGGTCAACACAGTGGGAGAAGTACCCCTGGCTCTTGCCACTCTGTTGAATGCCTTTACTAGGATGGTTAAGGATGCTACCGGCCAAGAACATGAAATTAACACAAGATGGATTATCCCTTGCTATTAATGGACTGAACAATTCTCCCCTTTTCCTCTTTCAGGTTGCAGCCATGCCTTTAGATGCAAAGATCCAGAAAACAATCCCTGAGAATGCCATATAGTTTGTACTCCAATTTCTCCTCTTATTTTATATCCATTGTTAATATCAGATTCTCCAGGTCTTGTATTTCAGGTATCTTGGATGAATACCTGTTCATTCTCTGGAAAAGAGAACATTGCAGCAGCGCCACTGGTGTCACAAACCCAACATCGAAACTGAAGATCAATTAGACAAAGTGCAAGCCATAGCACTCCAATCTATGTGGGCAATTACCCCACATCACACTGTTAAACCCAGAGCAATATTAGCTGAAGGGACTGGAGCAATGCTGTATGTATTACTGGGAGGAGATGACACTCCTGTTTTCCTTCCCATCACAGATTGGCTCATTGTGCTTTGTAATCTGGTACAACTACCATATGCCTTGGATACATTTCTGCAAGATCAAACTGCAAGCCTAAAACCAAGTGGAAGAATTAGGCGCAGCTGAGCACCTCCTGCCATGAGTCAAGGGCAAGACTGGGCTGGCCCCTGTGCTTGCCACCAGGAAGAACGTCTAGCTCCGCAGCTGGTTGCAGCTTAATAGGCGTTGAGTGGTGGATACACATGCCATACCAGAACTTGATGAGAGGGATGGACTCCTTTGTTATAAAAGGGCTGTCCAGGAGGGGAGGGCTGTCTAAGCAATATCTGGCCTACATCTTCAGTAGTGTGTCAACCTAAACACCTATGCTATAGAGCTATGCCATGTTAAGTGACATGATACTAACGTTTCTCATTGCTATTTAATGGTTGTATGTTGCTAACTCAAGGAAGGTGGGGTATGTGGAATGCTGAACTTCAATGTTACAGAACGTTGTATCACCTTTCACAATGCATCTAATTCCATTGAGGAAGCTTGAGACAAGATGAAAGTGATTGCTGATCAGACTGGAGAACTCTTCAAGTCTCTGCAAACCCCTGCCTGGAGTTCGGTTAGCTGGTTGTCTAACTTGCTGTGATCCTTCGGACTTACAGGGTGGGGTGCTTGGTTGGCTAGAATTGGGTCAATTATATTAGTTGGATTCGTGTTTTTGATTATTGACATTGGACTTGTGAAATGTGTGCGTGACAAGATTCTTTCCTCTTTTTCTAGTCTTTCTTCTGTAAGCTGTGGATGACAATGAGGATGACATCAGCAGAAGCATGTTCTACACACTTCAGCACAATGTGTAAGAGATACAAAGTAAGAGAAACAATGCCTGAACCACCCTGTGGTGTAAAAGGATCGAGTTAAACAATGTCTCAAGCATTTTTGTGAAGTTTCTTAATGCACCCTTTGTTAAGACAATCTGGCTGTTGACAATGAACAAGCTTGGGACTTTCCAAAGCTCAGGCCATTGGACCTTGAGACAAAAAGTTATGGTCTGGGGAGTTAGGCTTTCACAATCCCTGGTCATGAGGATGCTGTGACTTCCACTGCACCGATACAATGTGTCCAGAGAGTAAACCTTGCACAATGGCGCATTCGCTAAGATGGATGACAACCTAGGACCCTTGCCCCCCAAATACTGCAATGGACACTCTGAAGAAGCGTCTGGCCTGTTGAGCCTGATACAATGTGACAAACCTTTCCAGAGAGCAAAACCTGTACAGACAAATAAAGAGGAGAGGAGGGGTGATTGAGACACCATAAAAACCTTCAAATCCTGTATGTGGTGCTCTCCTTTTTCCCCCTTCCACTACTACTTGAGCACGCACTGCCCACTGGCGCTGCTGGACCCCTGGAGAAGAGACATCCATGATCCGCGATGGTGACTATCTTGCTTGCTTTCTTCTCCTTTTCTTTCTCTCTCTCTCACATTTAATAAAACGTTGATTCCTGATTGACATGTGGCCTTCTTTGTGCCTGAGCAGCAGTATTTTGCAGCTGTTTCCAGATCTCAACAGTAAACATCCTTTCAGATTCTTTTATTTATATATACGTGCCCAGGTACATACTTCGTAATATAAAATTTCAGTGAGTAGGCAGTCTTGCCACATCGGAACCACTAAAAAAAAAAAAAAAAAATCAGGTTAAAAGAACTAGAAGCTTACACCTTTCCAGATTTTCAAGATGGTACATTTAAATTGACCTTTGCTTTCTAGTTTAAATTCCAAACTTCTTCAAAGACAAAGGAAAGAGTGTTATTACCATTTGTAGCTGGTGATGCAATTGAACTATTGAGATTTCCTGTAGAAAGTTAGAAGGGAGAGAGAAAATACAGTTTAATATATGGTCATCAGAAGGAGTAATATCTGGGCAATAAGCATTCTAAAGTATCATCCTTGATGAGATACTTCTGCTCATTCTTCATTGCATCTTCCCAGCAGCTATCTGGGGTGGAATCTAAAGCCCTATTTTGTCCTTACAGCCTGATTTATTGCTTTAGTTTAGAAACAAATAATATGCTAGTGTTGGATTCTACCTGTACAACTTAATTGCTGGCAACAAGACATTACTAGTCCTGTTGATCTGCAGGTATGGATGAGCCCTTGAAAAAAAAAAAAAAAAAAAAAAAAATTTTTTTTTATTNAAAAAATCTGTTTCTATTAATTTAGAAAATGAATATCTTTTATCTCACTTTTAATAGTTTATTTTGTGCATTTCACAAAATCAATGAACCTGAAATACTTCATGACAGGTGCTACAGCTGTTACAAAACAGAAGGGAAAAGACCATCCTAATTTGAAAGGACAGAGACCCAGAAATATTAATTCTGTCACACACACTCTTAAAAGAAAAAGAAATAGTTAGAATATTTATTTCAAAGAAGAGATGAGTAAAGAGGGCCTGATAAAAGCATGCAAGACAAAAAGCATTACTTAGCATTAGGATTCTAATTCATATTTTCCACAAAGTAAGAAAAAGGGGGCATTCAGTAAACTCAGAGAATAGCTGATAACTGGGAAAAAAAGTTTACAAATTTATTTCTACATAATGGGAATTTGCAGACTACAAGTTATCGCAGCAAGTTTAGCCAAATGCTAACAATACTTTGTTATTTTAGCATTTATGCTAAATTCTTCACAGCGTTTACAATAAGTGCTTCCAACACTGCTAGAAATTATACTAAATACATATATTTGTTGTTCATAAACTATCTCCTTCATCAAGGGGAAAGAGATGATTAAAAAGAAGTTTATTTTTACTATACGTAACTATCACGATCACTATTAGAAATGTTATGAATTAGGTGGATCATTTGTCTGATCCACAGAAAACATTATTATCTTTTCTATGACCAAACAGAATCCATAACTGCTAAGCAAGATCTCTCTCTCTTTTTTT
>VXAV01000456.1:145604-158112 GCA_013399715.1 Alectura lathami | reverse complement strand
AATTGTTTTATCTTGGATCATGTCCCACTTGAGGAAGATTTGAGAAGTGACTATTTCTCACTGAATTCTTGTCTACAAGAAAAACTTTCTAACATATGCTAACTTGAAATAAACTCACATCATAACTTCATGCCTATTACCTTCCTAGCTTAAATAATTGCAGTTTTTTGTAAACAGCTGAGATTATGCTTACCACCTTTCCAGATTTCTTAAGCCTACAATACAACTCAGGGTAGGAGGGACAGATAATATCAAACATATTCCTAAATTGAATGATTCAATTTTGATATTATGACTGAGAAATAATAACATTAAATATTTCTAAGAATTGTGGCTTTTTGTAATGTCTCACTAACTCTTCCAACAACCATTAAATAATTCATGAAAATTGTGCACGTGGGACACTCAGACATATGCATCTCAGGTTTGATGGAAGTACATGAAAGACTAAGCAATACTTGCAGAGCAGAACAATTCAAGTTTTGATCTAGAAGTATATGGTAAAATGAGAATCTCACAAGTCTGCACCATCATTATGCTGCCTTGGAGTAAAGCTCTTCCGCATTATATTACATTCCTGAAGCAATTTTTAATAGCCTACGTGATAGCATTTAAGAGTTACTTACCTCTCTGAAAGAAGCATCTCAGTGGAGTTCTCAAAATGTTTTTCAAAACAAGAAGATAAGTTTAGCACATGACCTTTTAAAGAATGTTTCATAACTGCTATATAGGAAGCTAAGTGTATACCCCGGGCCAGCAAATCTTATGAGCTCGCAATGAAATCATGCTCACTTGGCGCAGCAGACAGTAAAGCAAGATGTTCATCTATCTCCAGTGCACCCATATCTCTTGGCTAACAGATGAGGCTCCAGGCCTTTCTTTGCAAAAATGACAAGTTAAACGCAGAAGTTAACTCCTCAGCTCTGCATCTTTTGGCTGCTTTTCTTCCCCAAAACCCAACTTGCAAATGGCTTTATTTTCTCTTCTATATTTAAGTAAGGTAGGGACTTATCATTATTTTCTTCCTTATATATTTGTAACCATAAAACCTTTGCCTAGGTTGCATTTTATGGTCCTAGAAAGAACTCTGTGAATAGTTAGTCCATGAGAAAGATATTAGACTAGATTGCTACACTGATACTGTTCATGTTTCTGTTGCCAGAAAGGAAGATGGAGTTGCACCTGAGTTACTAATCTTAGCCTCATCCAGATCTGAGTCAAAAAGGTTAAGTGCAAAATATTTGTACCCTATTACTAGTTGCCATAAACCATTTTCTCTTCCACTCTTCTACTTTATATAGTGCCTTCCAGACTGTATTTTCTTCAGAGTTTTATTTTCTTTAGAATTGGCAGTGAAAGTGATCCAAAATTCTTTACGCTATTTTATGAAAGAATTAACTTCCTTCCCTATAGACCTCATAATATTCTCCTTTTTTATTATAAAACTACTCAATATCTAGTGGAAATAGTCTTTTAAAAGTAAATTCAAGCGCATCTTACTTGTTGACAGTCAAATAGAAAAGAGTTTTATCCCTTTCTCACTTTATCATTTTTATTGACTCTGTCACAGGTAAATGTAAAAGCAGCTTTGGATCCAAAACAACCACCTTCATGGGTGAGCTGTGATGTTCTACATTGTCTCAGTGCTCTGCATGATTAGAGGTTTTTTGGAAAGCAGCTTAGAGGGAATAAAGTATTTGCTTAATAACATTTTAACCTTCCTCATCCAAATAATTTTTTTGTGTGTGTGTGCATGTTCTACCATTATGTTACATTGACTAACAGCAATGTACAACTTACAAAAATCTGTAAGGAGTCATGCTTTAATGTGGCTAAGATAACACAAAATATTTGACTATGTTCTGATTTGAGCAAATAATAATATTTCCCTGAAGAAAACAGATATACATTTACATGTGTATCAAACAGTAGTTTTCATTGTGTTTGCTAAAAAAAAAAAAAAAAAAAAAAGGCTTAACAGATTTTACTTTGCATATTTAAATAAACATTAAATAAACCAAACAAACAAAATAGAAAACATTGAAAAACCAGAAACTATTCTATTCAAGCAGAATCTAAGGTGTTGTGCTTATTATGTAAATGTAACTCATTTCTGATAAATAACTTAACTTTGAAATTTATTTACTTTCCACTTTTCACTTGGAAACTATTCGAGCAAACCTGGCTAGCTCTAAATTCAGATTGTGATTTTAAAACTGAAAATCTACAAGCAACGAATGTCCCAGATAATCTGAAATGTCTAAGCAACAACATGTGTCCTTGATCAATAGTTTTGCTGATGACAGATGTAAAATTGTGCCCATTTCAATCATATGGTAGCCTAGATAAACCAGCATGTAGATGCTATTGTAAATTTCCACATTGAGGATCTTACTATAGTATTTTCTTCTACATATGATTCTCATATATATATATATATATATAATTTGTATATTTGTATACTTTAAATTGGTATAATCGGTATATATAATATTTGTATAATATTCATTATATTGCATTATATTAATATATATGCAGTAGTAAAATACATGTATATGTTATATTATGAAAAATGATTTTACATGAAATTTACACAGGTGACAATAAAACAAGTATCAGTTAAATTGTTCCATTCCCTAACCACTCTAACACAAAGGTTTTTGAGATTGCATTGGATGTATACAAAATTCATTAGGATTTTCTACTTCCAGAACTGAAGTTTTACTTAAAATAGTATTTAAGTGTATTTTGAAATATTGTTTTAAAAGATTTACTCAAGAGATTATATTTTAATGAATTCTGATCATTTTAGAACCACAGAATCATAGGGGATGGAAGGGACATCTGGAGATCACCTTGTCCACCTTCCTGCTAATGCAGGTTCCCTACAGCAGGTCACACAGGAAAGCATCCAGGCGGGTCTTGAATATCTCCAGACAAGGAGACTCCACAGCCTATCTGGGCTGCCTGTTCCTGTGATGTCACCCTAAAAGTGTGTTTGTAAAATCCCCGTTCACTCTTCTCTTCTTCAGGCTAAACAGTCCCAGGTCTCTCAGCCTTTCCTCATAAGGGAGATATTTCAGGCCCCTGATAATCTTCGTAGCCTTCTGCTGGACTCTCTTTGGTAGCTCCCTGACTTTCTTGAGCTAGGAAGCCCAGAACTGGACACAGTGCAGCAGATGTGGCCTCACCAGAGCAGAGCAGAGGGAGAGGATGACCTCCCCAGCCTGCTGACCATGCTCTTCCTAATGCGGACCAGGACAACATTGGCCTTCTTGGCCACAAGTGCACACTGTTGGCTCATGGCCAACCTGTTGTCCACCAGAACACCCACATCCTTCTCCTCAGAGTTCCTTTCCAGCAGGTTATCCCCCAACCTATACTGAAGCGTGTGATTAATCCTCCCCACTTGCCCTCGTTGAACCTCATCAGATTCCTCTCTGCACAACACTCCAGCCTGCCCAGGTCTAGCTGAATGGCAGCACAGCCTCCTCCCAGCTTTGAATCATCAGCAAACTTGCTAAGGGTGCACTCTGTCCCTTCATCCAGGTCACTGATGAAGACGTTGAACAAGACTGGACTCCAGTACTGACCCCTGGGGAACACTACAGGCCTCCAGCTAGACTCTGTGCCACCGATCAAAACTCTCTGTGCTCTGCCAGTCAGCCAGTTCTCCATCCACCTCACTGTCCACTCATCTCTCCCACGCTTCCTAAGCTTACCTATGAGGACATTATGGGAGACAGTGTCAAAAGCTGTGCTGACCTCAAGGTAGACAACCACTGCTCTCTCCTCATCTACCCAGCCAGTCATGATATCCTAGAAGGCTACCAGACTGGTCAAGCATGATTTCCCCTTCATGAATCAATGTTGACTACTCCTGATAACTTTCTTGTCTTCCAGTTCAGTCATCTTCAGTTTTAGATTCCAATTTATTTTTTGAGGAAAACTAAATTGAAAACTTTGACTTTTGCTCTAGAAACATATGGAGTATCAGATACTGACTTTTCCATTGCTGTTGAAAGAATAAAGCTATAACATGTAAAATATTTAAAAATGTTTTAGAACAAAAAATGAGCAAACAAAGAAAACAGAACCCCTGTGGGCCTGAGTGACACAAGACCCGGGGTTCTGTCAGGCAAGTTAAACAAGCTTTCAACAAAACTAAAAAGGAAATAATAATAATAATAAAAAAAAGTCTCTGGATCTCTGGAGAAGTCATTATATTCTTTGTTTGTATTCACTTGCTAAGTAAAGCAAATATACCTAGACATTTTAGTTCTGCCACATTAAATGAAATACTGTCTTACAATAACATTCATAAATTATATATATGGCTATTAAAGGAATACAAAAGGTAATTTCTTTTACCGACATGTGGCTACTATTACATTCAAGTCGGATGCATTAATTTATTTTTAAAAGTTGATGCTAGAGTTGAGAAACATATGTATCCCATTTCACTTAATGTGGCTCAGACCTTTACTGTGTGAAAGCTTCTGGAAGGAGTGCCTACAGTTTCTCCACAGTACACCAGCCAGCGTAATGGGGAGGTTTGCTTTTGTCACTGTGTCTGTGACTGTTTTATCATGTCTTGGGTTTGGTGTATTCTGGTTTCTGACTTCCCCTTTTCCCTTAGTTTCCCAACAGACCAGAGCCCCAGCCAGATAACCTCGCTGGAATAAATCTTCCCACCCTCTCCCATGCCCTCAGAAATCCATGTGGCTGACTAGGTTTGGGTCCCATCACTGCCTGCTTTATCCGTTCTTGTTCAGGCTTTTGTTCCTTTGTGTTCTTTTTAATGACTTTGTCCCTTTCTTATTATTCCTCATTGCACTGCAAATGGTCCTGGAGCCGATAAATGTAGAAAGCAGACACTCTTGTTCCACACGCTCTAGCAACTGTAGTATGTAGCCTGGTGCCGTAAAAGTTTTTGTACTTGTGGTGGTTTAACCCACGATAGCTCCCAACAGTCACTCACTCACACCCCCAAGGCCGCAAAGGCCCGGGCCTGCCGGCGTACTGCCAGCAGCCAGTATCAGTGGGATGGAGGAGAGAAGTGATGAAGAAAAAAGGTAGAACACAGTAGTTAAATCTGTTTTACTAAAATAGCTAAGAAACAAGAGAAAATAAAAAATGTAAAGAGGATAAAAAGGTAACAATACTGATAATTGGAAACAGTGACTTATGAGAAAGGCAGTTTCTCTCCCACATGCCAGCCCAATCCGGAAATGGAAAAATGAAAGCTGCAGCTTTCAGCCTCACCAGAAAGCAGGGCGAGGGCCATGACATGATGTATATGGTCTGGCATACCTCGTTGGCCAGTTTAAGTCAGATGTCCTAACTCCGTTCCCCTCCCAACTTCCTAATCTCTTCCAGCATTCGCAGATTCGACTGTGCTAGAAACCATGACATACTAGAATTCACAATGCCTTGAGTATCAACACTGCACAAAATGGCAGTATCTATGCAGACAGACAGAAAACAAGAATGTCAGACCTGCAGAAAATGCCTTTGTTTGATCAAAGGAACTGTAGTGACCAAGAAATTTCTCTACCTACCACCTCTTCTACTTAGATCGCTTAAACATTCTACATAAGAGCTTAAGTTTGGCAGGAGCTACCAATTAATTCAAATTTGCACAAATTATATGCTGCTCAGAATTTAAACTGCCTTTTTCTTAATAATTCATGTAGCTGGAAATTTCCATCTATTTCAAATGTGTCCCCATTTCATGGCAAAAATAGTTGCCACAATATATAATCTGTTTATTTCGTTTCCTCATTACAACATTTTCTGTGTACTCCAAGTACACCAAATTCTGAGAAGTAAGTCTTTCCAGAAACACTTATTCTTTAGTAGGAAATTCTTTCTTCCTATATTTTTATTTAAGCCTGTCAAAGTACATCTAATTATTGCTGACTACACTCTCATCTACAAAACTCAGGTAACACAACACACATAGCAACACTGGTAATTCATTTTTCTTAATGAAAAGTCTAGATAACAAACAGTACAAGTTTCAGTGGAAGGAAAATAGAATATATAAACCTAACTAATAAACAAGACTATAAATGGACAAATTATGTCACAGCCTTAGAAAAAAAAAAATGTTATCATAAAAAAATAAGGTTTTAATTTCGAAAACCTCTGACTTTTTTGGTATTTTACCACAAAAGGCAGTATTATTTATTTCACCTGGTCTAGTACTGCATGTGCAGTTACATATAAGTGTAAAAATTTGTAGGGTCCATTACCTTTTGATTTTGAAGCAGGTTTCTTATGTTTGCACCAGCGAGTGTAGGGCCCATCATACTGGTAAGGATTGGAGCTTACAGCTTAGCCAGTGACTACTACAAGAATTTAAACATAATAAAACGACAGGAAGATACAGCTAAGCCCACTTATCAAAGATATCGATACGAACACTTTAATTTGAACTTAGTCATTGTAGAATTTATGTAAAACACTATCTGTACTCTTTTTCAGAGAGAAAAAGATAGAAATTAATTACTTTATTTAATATTACTATTTTTTTTAAGCTGAATTTTTAGTGGAAAGTTCCATTCTTCAGTGAGTCACAGAAGTGTACTTCCTTCGTAGCATGATTGTAATAGCAATAAACTTGTAAGCAAGTTAGACAAAGAAGACAATATGGTTGCAATTTTTGTGCATGGTCCTGTTATAATGCTGAGACACTGTTTTCCCATTGTGTAGAGTTCCTTCATGCTTTTCTGCAGCATAAAACTGCGAAGTTCCTCAGTGACCTAGAGACAACAGTCATGAAGGGAATTTGCTGGCTGCAAACAGATGCTAGTGCTTTTCTTCCTTGCTAGAAGAGAAGTGATCTTTCAGGCTTCCACTCAGACAGACAATTTGGCACGTGGCTAAGCGCAACAGGGGAAGCCCAAATCTGTTTTGTTCCTGTGTTACAGTGGATGTCAGGTGGTAACAGAAACCCTGGCATAAAACTGAAATTGTAGAGAACATCCTGGACATTGGAACTTCACCCCAGAGAAATTATGTTTCCTAAGAGCTAGCAACATTTTTGTCACTAACCAGAATTTTCTTGCTGAGCCTGAGATCAGAAAGGCTAGGAAAAAGCACTTGTGCCCTCATAAAAGGGGGAATGAAAATGACAAAGTCGTTAGTATCTCTGAACTCATTTAACTGTAATTTCAAGGTGTGCCTGAAGAACATTATGGCCACTGACTTCCTTTGATTTCATTATCCACTGGAAAGTAAGTTGTACATAAGGTTACCTACAATTGAAAATAAGAACATATGAAGTCATTGATTAACTACGCTGAAACCTACATATGAACATTCATTTAAACACACACACATTTAAGACTAACGAGTAGAATATTACACACCTCAAAAAGGGTATTTTGAAAGAAGAGGTGAAATACTGATTGTGAAAGATGGTATTTTCCAGATAAATAGAGGATGTTAACTAAATGCATGGCTAACTTTATGGATGTTGAAATAATCAGCAACATTATACTGCATGTAAAAGTCCCTCCACGAGTTTTAACTTTTGGTTATCCCTGCAGAGGTCATATAGTCGGACTAATCTTTGAAGGTCCCTTCCAACTGATCTATTCTATTCTATTCTATTCTATTCTATTCTATTCTATTCTATTCTATTCTATTCTATTCTATTCTATTCTATTCTATTCTATTATTCTAAAATAATGTATGATGAAGGCTTGTAAGAGACAGAGATAGGAATTAAAGGCAGGTACAGTAGCACTATTTTTGTTCATGTGTTCCTTCTGTAAGTGCTATGTAAGCATTAAAATCTGCCAAACGGATGTTTATAAAGACTAAATGGACTCTTGTGAAGAAGACAGCTTTCTTAGATTGGTGACTCCATATGCCGAGATCCATAGTACCCAGCCATGCATCATGGCCCCATATAGTACATATTTAGCACATGACTAATGACTGACGTCGTGATGCCTGGTATGTATATATGTTTGTGTATGTTATACACAAACAACATGCTGTCAGAACTGTGTTGCTGTATTACACAGTGAGGAACGCCTTGGGTCATTAAATCTTGAAGTTTCCCAACTACACAACTACTTCTATGAATAGATTTATTTTTTTCTAACTTTAGTTCAAGAGAGAAGGAATTACCACTCAAAATATCTTTAGCCAGGAGGGAATAAATGGGTATTAAAATTCATTTTTTATGAAAGGGGTATTAAAATTCATTTTTTATAAAACAGAGACATCCTTGACAATATAATGGAAAACAATCATTATACTCTTTAAAGGAACCAAAGCATTATTAATCATTATCTCCTGCTGCCAAATTTTGTAAAACTAGAAAAACAGATCAGGTTATGTTTTTTGTTTTGAACATCCCACAAAATATGTTATTTATTTTTCAGTTGTTTGCAATAGCATTTGAAACTGAATTTCAATTTCTGGACAAATGATGAAAGAAACATTAATTATTTGCTGTATAAACATTTATTACAAGAACTATATTCTATATTTAAATATAGAATTTGAATGCACTAGTCTATAATTACTGAAATAAACACATATTATTGTAACTCTGGTCCTGAGAGGCAGGCACATCTACTGCAAAGACTATATTTAGCATTAAATAAGCTATCAAACCTTGCAATTATTTATTCAATCAACACTAAGTTATTATGTTTTTAAGAAAATAACCTAAAAATTAAAGTATGAAGAATCATTAAGACTACATAAACTAACGATTTTGATTGCTGATTTAAATTACAGCTGCAAGTGGTCACTTAGCTCAATTTTGCAGCTACATGCAGATGTTTTCAACCTATTAAAGGAAGAGAATTAATATAAAATATTTTTGTTTACACAGGCTTTTCCCTCCCCATTTATAAAGGCAATATGTTTCTCAAAGATTCTTATGAAGCTCCATTTTAGGACTGGTTCTCTTCAACATTTTCATCAATGACTTGCATACAAAACACAATAATTTGGAGGGCTGGGCATGAAGTTTAACAAGAGCAAATGCTGAACTGTACATCTGGAACAAGGCAACTCTGGATATATGTACAGACTGAGGGAGGAGAGGTTGTAGGGCAGCCACACAGAAAGGGATATGAGGCTTCAAGCTGATGGCAAGTTGAATCATAGAATCATGGAATGGTTTGGTTTGGAAGGGACCTTAAAGATCATCTAGTTTCAGCCCCTCTGCCATGGGCAGGGACACCTCCCACCAGACCAGGTTGCTCAGAGCCCCATCCAGCCTGGCCTTGAACACTGCCAGGGAGGGGGCATCCACAGCCTCTCTGGGCAACCTGTGCCAGTGTCTCACCACCCTCACAGGAAGGAATTTCTTCCCAATATATAGCCTAAATCTCCCCTCTTCCAGTTTTTGGCCATTACCCCTCGTCCTGTCGCTACATGTCCTTTTAAAGAGCCCCTCCCCAGCTCTCCTGCAGGCCCCCTTCAGGTACTGGAAGGCCGCTACCAGGTCTCCCCGGAGCCTTCTCTTCTCCAGGCTGAACAACCCCAACTCTCTCAGCCTGCCTTCACAGGGGAGGTGCTCCAGCCCTCTGATAATCTTCGTGGCCCTCCTCTGGACCCCCTTCAACAGCTCAGTGTCCTTCTTGTGTCCTTCTTGGCCCCGGAACTGGATGCAGTACTCCAGGCGGGGTCTCACGAGAGCAGAGTAGAGGGACAGAATCACCTCCCTTGCCCTGCTGGTCACGTTACTCTTGATGCGGCCTGGGATGCCATCAGCACACTTGGGCTGCAAGCACACATTGTGAGCTCATGTTGAGTTTTTCATCAACCGACACCCCCAAATCCTTCTCCTCAGAGCTGCTCTCCAGCCATTCTCCGCCCAACCTGTATTTGTGCTTGGGATTGCCCCGACCCAGGTGCAGGACCTTTCACTTGGTCTTGTTGAACTTCAAAGACATCAAGCTATTGGAGACTGTCCAAAGGAGGGCTGCAAAGATGGGGAAGGGTCTGGAGGGCAATATGCATGTGGAGTGGCTGAGGTCCCTTGGTTTGTTCAGCCCAGAGCAGAGGAGGCTGAGGGGAGGCCTTATGGCGGCCTACAGCTTCCTCACAGGGGAGTGGAGGGGCAGGTGCTGAGCTCTGCTCTCCGGTGACTGACAGGACCTGAAGGAATGGCATGGAGTTTCATCAAGGGAGGGTCAGGCTGGGGTTTAGGGAAATGTTTTGCACCAGAGGGTGGTGGGCATGGAACAGGCTCCCCAGGGCAGTGGTCCCCTCCCCCAGCTGCCAGAGTTCAAGGAGCATTTGGACTATGCTCTCAGACACAGGGTTTGGATTTTGGGTGGTCCTGTGTAGGGTCAAAAGTTGGACTCAATGAGCCTTGTTGGTCCCTTCCAGCTCAGGATATTCTATGAATCTATGAGTCTATAGCAAATGTAACTGCTGTTCTGCAGTGTAATTAGTGCCAGGTAGTTCTGATGAATTTATGACAGCTGAAGCTTAGAGAAGCAAAATACATTGATTAAAAAAAAAATAAATTGATAAAATCATGTAATATTGGTAGTGTTCATATAAGTAAGGCAGCAGCTCATTCTGTTAATACCTAGTAATCATTTTCAGGAGGGACAGAGCTATCACACACAGATTGATTTTCCTTATAACTGACTTCAGGGAATAGCACCGCGGAAGTGCATTCATATTCAACATTACAAATCACATCAACTTACAGCCCCCTGATTCACATACTGGAAAGCCACTGAAGTCAGGTAGACTTTTTTTCATTGGGAATTTTTTATTTGTTTTATTTTTTAAGAGCAACAGTAGTAGGAACTCTCCAAAGGTCAGAATTTGTCTATTTTGTTTTGGTTTGGTTTTGTTTGATTTTGGTTCTGTGTTTTGTTGTTGTTTGTTGTTGTTGTTGTTGTTTGTTGTTGTTGTTGTTGTTGCTGCTGCTGTTCTAGGCATACTTAGTGTGGTCCAGAGCCAGAATAATTTTACTGAAAGTTTAACAGCAATCTACAAAGTTTTCTGCTTATTACTATTACTTTTTAAGAAAATCAGAAATTGTGAAGGACTATTCTAATTCCAGTATTTATCGTGAATATTTATAAGTATTTTTCTGGTCTTGGTATACTCTTTTAAATAGTCATTGGCTTAGAATTGTGCAAGCTCAATGATTAAATGAAGTCATGAAAGCAGGTGGCTTTCTTTCCTCAACAGCTAAACAAAATGTCAAGGGGAATAGCAGATGTAAGTAGAAAGAGATGTTAGGTTAAGGTAAAATACTACTGGAAGTCATAAAGTTAGCAACTACAGGAATAAAAGGAATAATTTTGCAGAAGATTTTTTTTTCTATATAATGTTTATTCATGTTTTTCTTTTCTGCTAGGATATAAATGACCTAAGTCAAGAACTGCTTGTAACAACAGATTATATCTATACACGAAGAGACTAGATCAATGTAAACTGTAACCTGATGAACTGGAGGAAAGTATAAAGATAGAGAAATTCCCACAACCCTGGTTTTGTTTAGATTCACTTAGAAACTAATTCATACTGTTAAGCTGCTAAGAAAAAAATACTACTTCATTCACTTGTAAGTTATGCTGTTTCAATTTTCTTGGGTAAAATTCTAATTTACTCACAGTTAACATTCAGCAACACTTTATCAGAATTTCCCCCACAAACATGCCACATTTGAGACCGATGTCACAGGCTTGCTGTGCTGTTGAATGGTTGACTGGTTTAGAAGTTTCTTCATTTTCTATTTGACAGCCCAGAAATGTGCCCCATCCAAAAAGCTGTTTATGCCCTTGGCATTCAAATGCTTGACTTTACTAAGTATTCTTGTTCAGAAGGTTAAACTACATACTTTTTCTCAGTCAGTGAAAGACCAGCAATAGATAATACAAATCTGAAAGGCGCCATTTGGCTCATTAAATGATGGACTACTTTCAGATATTTCTCCAGTCAATACCTTTTCAGCCTAAGTAATCCATCATACTTGGGGAGGATGGGAAATGGAAGCTTGATTATACAGAAACACGCTAATTCTACTTGAGAAACAAAATTGTTCACTGAAAGAAGCAAACCAATATATTTTAAAAGTATTCAAAGTCTTGTGTACAGCTTATTTTTCAGAGCTACAGTTTAGGGCTGAAGCCTACTATACCCATCACCGTTATTAGGGTCTTGATATAAACTGAATTACTGAACTGATCCATGCTAGAAATAAGACTCCAGGGAAATTAAATATAACCACCAGAGCACTGTCATGATGGTGCTCTCATTCTGACAGGAATAACAAGCCTACTTTGACTTTTTATGCAGTTTTCAGGTCACATAATAATTATTCCAGAAGAACTTAGCAGGATATTACAATACAAANTAAGAATGTATATTATTTCTTTGTTTTAAACTCTTCAGTTCTTTTTAAACTCTTTCCTTCAGAATCTCAATGCCTATCACTATCCAAACAACCCAAAACAAGACTCTGAGCAGCAGACATTTAGAATTTGTGTTGTGATTGTTATTACTT
>VXAV01000456.1:124256-135677 GCA_013399715.1 Alectura lathami | reverse complement strand
GGGGGAGCTGCCGCCCGCGGGGCCCCGCGCTGGGGCGGCTCCCGGAGGGTGGGGGCCGTGGGACGGAGCCGGGCTGGAGCCTGCGGGAAGCCCACGGGGGTCAGCCGGGGAAGGACGGCACCCGTGGGAGGGACCCCGCGTGGGGCAGGGGCAGAGGCAGACCACGGAGGAGCGGCACTGAGTGTTATGCACTGACTGCAGTCCGTGTTCCCCATGCCCTTGCACTGCTCCGGGAGAGGAGGTAGGAAAGGGTGAATAGGGAGAAGGAGTTTTTCGGTTCTCACTGCTCTGTTCTGTTAGTAATAGGCAATAAATTATATTAATCTCCCTTATGCTGAGTCTGTTTTTCCAGTGATAGTAATTGGTGGGTGATTTCCCTGTCCTTAATTCTTGAGCTGCCTTTTCATCATTTTTTCTTCTCCCCTAGCTCCTGTGAGGAATGTGACAGAGCAGTGCGTTGGAATTTAGTTGCCCATCAATGTGTAACTACCACAATTTTCTTCATCTGTATAGCAATATTTTCTGCACAGCTTTAACTTCACTTGGCATCGCCTGTCTGTCTGGACTTCTACCTTCAGTAATAAAGTTTTTGAGGGCCACATCCAAGCAGGGCAAAACTTTAAAAGGAATGGCCTAGACCACTATGTGCAAAACAGTTCAGCACATATGAGGAGCTGCAGGTGGAGTATACAGAGCCAATGGGCACACAAAGTGGGCAGCTGGTAGTACTTCAACCTTATGCCACAAAGTTCACCGTATGTTCCTTTCAGAATCAAAGATTAAAATAAAACAGCTAATGCTCTAGGAAAAGTTACTGTGACAGGAGTGTGTGTGCATGCTATTATATCAGTTGTTTTAGGAGCCATAATCTTTTTCCTTCCTCTGCCTTGTTTCTGCATCGTCAGGAGACCTTTAGGGGCTTGCCACATTACACAGGCACCAGGAAAGCAGGAAAGTAGGGCTGAAGAGACAGAAGCTTCTCTACCACATAGGTACAAGTTTAATCCTATTTAGAAATCCCTGCCTTGACAATTTCCATTTTCAGGAATCAGAAATTAGATCCTGACATTGTAATCCAAGGTCCGTGGTGTATTCACTAACAGCTAGCATGTCATTTTCTAGCTCAATGGTCTAAGAGTCCCATGCTCCATTTTCCAACAATGCAGTACCCAGCAAATGAAAAAGTTCCTGCTCTGGGACATAGCTCAGGGACCTTCCAAAGAACACTCCCATCACTGCTCACAGCCCTGGTGAAGAGCCTAGGAGCAGCTAGTCCAGCAGCTGATAACTGGTAATCCTCAGATTCAGTTTTGGTAGCTTAGAGCCTCAGTTGAATTATAGCCATAATAGCATTTTTGGGTGCAAGGTTGGCATGAAGAATCAGTCTGAGGTAGTACAGTTTAGGCTACACATTAGGATCACCATAGCAAGGAAACACCAGTGACCATACCTAATATTACCCTGGGAGCAACTTTTGTATTGAGCCCCTTTACCAGATATTCGTTAAAACCAGAGACATTACGTGACTGTAGCTGGCATATGAGCCAACGTATTTTGGTCTGTGGTAGGGACCTTACATATTAGGCTGTTGCATACTCAGGTTCCCAGATCTCTCAAATGTGAATTTTTCCTAGCTTTATCATCAGTAGCAGTAACACCAGTGGAGCAAAAGGTTTCTGGCTGAAATTCACTGTGCCAGTAACTGCCTTGCTGCATATAAGATGTCAAAGTTTTTAAATTTCAGTTATCAATAGATTTAGAGTCTATGCAGGTAAATGAAGCTGGTTGTTGCCTCTTCCAATTTTTATCTGCCTATCTCTTTGAAAAAAAGTAATTAAGTGGACATAGAGCACTGTGACAATAATAACGACATGACTATATTCTTAGGATATGTATACAGACTAAAAGTTTAATGAAGCATATGTGATTTCTCTTGTATGAAAGAGGATGAAGGGAGGGAGTGTGTTTAATATGAATCACATTTAAACTCTACCCCTTTTTTTAGGTTATTTCTTACAAAAGACATTTTTATTGTTGGATATAAATAATATAATGATGGGCCATTTAGCAATCTGCACGATTATTTTCATTGAACTACAATATAAAATTGTGGAGTGCTAACTCGTAATTAGATAATCTATGATGTGCCAGCAAATCAGAATCTTCCTAAGTCCAGATTTTTTTTAATCATCCCAGAAGCAAACTTGCATTTATTATGGCAACTGACAGCACCAATTCACTTCTAATCAAACAGCCTATGGGGAAAGTCAGACATTGCTCCCAGCGATTGCACTGACGTGCCTTTCCTTATCCCTCTCCCTGATTACCTCATGTTGTCTGTTGCTGAGGAGAGCTTGGAAGTCCTTGAAATCCACAGTTCCATCCCCTATCAGATTTAATATTCTATCCACCACTGTCACAGCTTTAGGCTGTAATTTAGAAAAAGAAGAAAAAAATATCTAGTTATAAACAGACTTCCTGAAAGGGAAGTCCATAGAGTCCTGATAACATCTTTTCATCTTAGTTGTGCAGTATAGATTTATTTTCTACTCATAACCTCAAAAAGATAAATGAACAAAAGAGAACACTTGTGTAGGATCAGTAACTTTCAGTTTTATTCAGAAGCATTTCCCAATTCCTACTGAACATAGTTGTCTTATTTCAACTCATTTTTGTTAATTATGTATTTCTTACATATTGCCTGTTCTGTTTAGTACCTAAAATCAACGGTGTATGTTGTATCCACACACTGACTTGTGTAGATAAAAATTATATTTAAAATATGAGACAAAGTACTATGAATCATTAGCAATGTATTGAAGAAACAAAATATTTAGCTGGCAAAAAGTGAGAAACGCTTTCAAAATTAGAAAATAATATGAAAGAAATTGAAAATCAAGAGATTTGAGAAAAATAATAGAAACATTGACAAGATGTCATCATTATACTGGAGACATGCTTCCTCTGTGTACCCTCTCAGAACACTGTTTTTATGAAAATAAGACAGAACCATTACACATTAAAAAAGGAAACATTAAAAAAAGGAGGGCCAGTGACTTCTGATAAAGAAATATTCAGTGTTCTGCATGCCAATAGGTATGATGGGAAACTTTCTTCTTATTCTTTCTAAAAATAATATTAGTATTACTTCATTTTGACTGTAATGTACAAAAAAAAAAAAAAAATGGGGAAAACATTCGTAAAACAGATAGAAAAGTAGATAATCCTCTTTTCTAAATTTCAGTCCTAAATAATCAGCAACTGAATAGAGACCAGGGTTCTTGACTGTCTTGGTGAGGGTTCTTATCACTGGCTTCTGAGGCATTCCTGAAGTGGAGAGTAGATCTCATGTGCTTCCAGCCTTCCAGACACTGTTCCAATGTATATTCAATCATATGAAATAACTGTTATTTAGAACTACTTAGATACGATGTTTATTTAAAAAATAAATTTAAATTCTAACAATATAGTTGTAAATAAATAATGGGATATAAAGTGAAACTATTAAAAAGAAATTGAAAACATCCTGTTACAGAAAAGCCTGGTGATTTGTTTGTTCAGCTGGCAGGAAAATAAGTGAATTCAAATCCTCTCACCCAGCAGGCAGCACTGAACCCAGATCTATCTATGATAATTTTCCAGAGCTGTCAGGAAGGTAAGGCTGTTTTCTGGAACAGCTTTGTGTCTACATATAATGTGCATGTCTGCATGTAATCAAACTGTACCTTCATGTAGCTTTTCAATCTGCATGAGTTAATACATTCAAATAAAAAATTGCTTCACTGAAATATTTCTGCCTGTCTCTGTTACATTTTACATACATAGCCCACCTAACACATATCCATTGTAAATATTGGTAAATCTTATTTTATGAAGTTGTTTTTTTTTTGTTTTTTTTTTTGCCTTGANTTTTTTTTTTTTTTTTTTTTTTTTTGCAGCATGTGTATTACTGATTATTATGTACAATCACAGGTCTTACTTCCAGTGAATTTACTGTTGAGTGAGTTTGCATATATTTCTTCAAGTAAGAAGAAGATAAAATGTTCTACACTTGCAATTTTTCCACTGTTTTTAGCCTCAGCTACAACAAAGAAGTTTTGCAAATGGAGTATGAAATTTTATACAAAAATGTCTCTTCATAGAGACACATGTAGCTTGATCAAACTCCTACAAATTTTAGTAATATTTTAATAAGACAAAAAGAATTGCTAGAAGTTCCTAATATAGAGAGTCAAGGTGTGCTTTTGTAGCAACAGCAATCTATGTTAAAATGTTTTAAAAGTCTTAATGTGAATAAAACTTGAAAATGTTTTTATCTGACAGCAAAATTAATGCTGCTTAGAAAAACAAATCTATGCTGTAGGGCAACTTCATCTGTTGTTGCAGTGGGTGCACATGCAGTGTGGTCAAGCAAGTTACAATGGTTTTATGTCAGTTATGAATTTGGTCCTTATTGTGGAAAAGAATTAGAAAAAAATCTGACAGGAAGACACAATTCTCTAATTTATCGTGTTACAATGAAAATTCTTGGTATTTTTAGTGAATTTTGTTTGTTTTTTATTTGTTTATATGCCTTGTTTTGTTTTTATAGACATCATATTAGGACTTCCAAATACCATTACTCTTCCAAATGAAAAGAAAACTTGTTGAAAGGCTTTCTTTCTGCTGTTTCTGACATAGATATAAACATGTTGCTAAGAGAAAACTTGATGGATTTCCTGATGGAGTTTTTTAATTGTGCTGTCTATGCATCTGATATCTTATTAGTCACTGTGAATAAAAGCTTAAAATCATAGAATCATAGAATGGCTTGGGTTGGAAGGGATCTCAGAGATCATCTGGTTCCAACCCCCCTGCCGTGGACAGGGCTGCCAGCCACTAGCTCACTAGGTCAAACTGCCCAGGAACCCATCCAGCCTGGCCTTGAACACAGCCAGGGATGGGGCAGCCACAACTTCTCTGGGCAGCCTGTGCCAGCGCCTCACCACTCTCTCAGTGAGTAACTTCTTTCAGTTCTGTCCCTTAGTCCATTCCCCCTTAATACTCTTTACCTCTTTCTCTGGAAAAACAAACATGGTAGGCCTGTAACTGATAAAACAAGTCTTTCTAACTACAAAATTAAGTGATGTAAGATAGAGCACTTTACTACAACAAGTTGATAAAATGTGTTGATCTGTTGTTTTGAAATGTGTGTGAGCCTCTAACAAGCAATTGCTGTTCACATCCTGATCAGGGCAACCATGTATTGTACCATTTCTGTGGTACCTCATGATATAGTGTGTGGCACTAAAGGACATGGTTTAGTAATGAGACTCAGTAGGTCAGGCTGATGCTTGAACTTGGTGATCTTGAAGGTCTTTTCCAACATAAATGATTCTATGATTCTATTCTGTGGGGGAACCTGGTAGCAGCCTTTCAGTATCTAAAGGGGGGCCACAAGAAAGAAGGGGACAGACTCTTCAGCAGGTTCTGTTGTGATAGGGCTAGGGGAAATGGTTTTAAACTGAGAGAGGGGAAATGTAGACATATAAGGAGGGAGTTCTTTACACTAAGGATAGTGAAGCACTGGCACAGGTTGCTCAGAGAGGTGGTGGATGCCCCGTCCCTGGAGACCTTCAAGGTCAGGCTGGACAGGGCTCTGAGCAACCTGATCCAGCTGTAGGTGTCCCTGTTCACTGCAGGGGAGTTGGACTGGATGGCCTTTACAGGTCCCATCCAAACTGGATGATTCTATGATTCTGTAATTCTAAGTAGAAGAAATGAAGTTATGCCCTGCCTGTTCTGCTGTGCAAATTGTATTATAGAAATTATCTTTAGTGAACAATGATTCTTTAGCTATTAAGATTTCTATATCCCTGACTGTTCCTCTCAGCAATTTCATTTTTATCCCTTGATCTTAAGTTCCACTGCAGTAGCAATAGGCTTTGACAAACATAAATCATAAAATCATGATATCTTAAAATAATATTAGTTGGAACGTATCTGCAAGGATTATTGAGTCTGAATGCTGGCTCCAGATAGGATCACCCAAAAATCAAAATTCAAATAAGATTAAGGAGGTTTTTTATTTTTCTCCCATCACCTTTTTAGGTGGGGAGGTTGGATCATTCCCTTTTGTTGTATTTTGATATCTAAAAATTCATGCCTTTCCTAGATAGTGGACTCAGCCAATTCACACTAAATGATGAGATGCTCTGCAAGGGAAGAGAAATCATCTTTTGCAATACGTAGCTCAGTAATGTAACCTGCTTAGCAGTGCTGGCCCACAAAACACCCCAGGCTGAAGCTGGCTCTCACATGTCAGGGTTTTGGCACTTGGATTTAGGCTGCTCTTTCTGACTCCCTGTGAGCTGCTGATATCAACAAGGCATCAAGGTTTACAGAAGTATGATTTTCCAGTCTTGACCATTGCACTGTTACTTCTTATTCCTCTATGAGTATACCTGGTGGTCTGCATACGATATCCATGGCATTATAAATTTGTACACTTACTCAGATATATAGAAACATAGAATCATAGAATAGTTTGGGTTGGAAGGGACCTTACAGATCACCTAGAACTATTGAAAAGTATAAGTGTTTTTTTAAGTATGTCAGCTTCATTCCTGAAGCTTGAATAAAATCACCCTAAAATACCACTAAAGGAATATGTTCCTTTAGTGATATTTTTCCTTCTATCTTTAACAATTCATATGTAAGCAGTGGGAAAAAAAGAGAACTAAGAGCAGTAGTTCTAACCTCTTACACTGTTTTTTGTTTGTTTGTTTGTTTGTTTTTTTGTGGCCAACTGTGATCGAATAGATTTATTTTTCTTTCAATTAAAGGTTCCTGTAAACCATGGGCACACAGTCCATTAGATAACTTTTGTGTAGCTTAATGTATAACAAGACATTCAGAAAATGCTGCGGATAAGTATGTCAGAGAACACTCATATATGTACATAAATTTACTTAAGTAATTCTAGGTCAAGCAAAAATGTTACGTGTCAAAATATAATTAATAAAAGGTTACAAGATTTTATCTTATGCAAATATAACTTGGCAAATATATTCTTTTAGTAAATCATAGCAACCCTGAAAGTACCTTTTATGTATTTCAAACTACTCTAAGCAATGTATTTACTCTTAGCTATCTCTATGAAATTTTGTGTTTCCAGTTTCTGGAGAACAGAACACCTGTAAGAAGTCTGTATATAATAATTTGGGATGTGGTAGAGGGGTTAAGGAAGTTCATTTTCCATTGTATTTAGACCTTTAGCATTTATTTATAAATGTTTTTTTTTTTTTCTGATATTTTATTGAACATATGTTCCACCTTGTCTTAATTTGGTGGGAACACATGGTACTTTATCGTGCCAGGTTGAAGGATGGAGGTACTTGTCCCTTCTGCATAATTTCCCCCAAAATATTAATCTCGTACAGGTGCAGCCTTCCAGTTCTTAAAGGGAGCTTATAAACAGGAAGGAGACTGACTTTTTACATGGTCTGGTAGTGATAGGACAAGGGGGAATGGTTGTAAATTAAAAGAGGGGAGATTTAGATTAGTTTAGATGTTAGGAGGAAGTTCTTTCCTCAGAGGGTGGTGAGGCCCTGGCACAGGCTGCCCAGAGAAGGTGTGGATGCCCCATCCCTGGAGGTGCGCAAGGCCAGGCTGGATGGGGCCCTGTCAGCCTGATCCAGTGAGTGGCAACCCTGGTCACTTCAGGGGGGTGGAACTCGATAGGATTTAAGGTCCCTTCCAACCCAAGCCATCCTATGGTTCTATGATGCTAAAGAAATTACAGCAAACAACCAACATTTAAATGCCTGATTAAGATCCCCTTTCCCTATAATTTCAGTTTTACATCACTGGACTCATTCTGTGTCTTTTCATCAGGATTCTGCTTAGGTAGATGTGATCTAATTTGGTATTTAAAAAGAAAAGTAAACAATTATTGGCAATGAAATTTGCACATCCAGATCTTTCCAGGCTATACATAAAAAAGAAAAATTGACAAAAATCCAATTAATCATTAATATGCAACTTTTTCACAATATTTATTTAATTAAGGTAATATTTAAAATGCAGTTACAGTATTTACAATACTGCATGTGCATGCTTGAGCACCTTATTTGAAATGAAAAAGAAACAGTGTTTCATTCATTTCTTCTGATTCTTTTTAATGCCTTTGTTCTTTTACTCAGGCTGTCTCAAGTCACCAATTTCAGTTGATGCTATTAGTGAAATATATGTTTAGTAAGAAGTGAAAACAAGATGAGTGTCATAATCTAATGTAAATATTCTAGAATGGTGACAACTTTATCAAAAGTACTGATTTTTGTTATAGAATAACTACGAGTAATGTATGTATTCTGATGATGCACAGGACTGATTTTCTCTCTCTCTTTTTTTTCTTTTTTTTTTTTTCTCATTTAGGCTACAAATGGTTGCAAACCTGTGAAGACCCAAAAACAGCTGGTAGTCTAAGCAAGTATATATGGCTTTGGGGAAATCAGTTGGTGTGGTTTTGTACCATATCACCTGAAATATTGCCCAGTATTGCCTTAGGACTCAGAGCACCCTTAGGCTATCCCTGTGCTCTGACGGTTGAGGTCTAATACATGAAATGGTCATCCCCTTGCAGTGAGAGCCCATGCCTGCATGTATTCCTGGGCACATTTAGTTGAATAGCATTCTTAGCATATATCCTGTAGTTAGTTTGGGAATGCTGGACTTATTATGGTCGTGTCCTGACTACTTTGTAGCAATTTCAGTGAAATCTGACTCTTACTCAAAGAATGATAGGCAACAGCAAACCACAGTTTAATGTAAGCAAAATGGTTATTATGGGTGGTTATTATGTGCTGATAGGCAAGTGTGGGCAAAGAGGAATCTGTTTCATACTCTTAAAATTCAAAGAGCAGTAGTACTTAGAAGGAAACTTCTAATTGCCTTTTTATTAAAACAGAAAAAAAAAAAAGTGTTTAGAAAAAAAGGCTGTGACCTCTTTTTAGTGAGCCATATTCTCAAGCTTAGGGAGACTCAGCTACTGCAAAGATACATCAAAAATGGCTTAGAAAATAAAAAGTCAAAGAGTGGATTAGAACTCATAAAATTGTATGCTACAAATGATGAGATTTCAATGCAGAAGGATTACAAGTATTTTTGAATTTTCCTTAAAATTTTTGATCAGTACAATTAGAAAGGAGAGGAACTGTAACAAAATGAGCACAGAAAAGTTATGCGTATATTGTATATATCTTGTTTGGGTTCTGTAAAAGACCTTGCAAGGATATGCTTACATCAATGAACCTTGAGGTACATAGCAGGAAAGTCTAGTTTGCATTTCTGTTCTTCTGCTAAAGCACTATCCAGGTATGCAGCTTCACCCTTCCTCCCTGAGGAAATCACCCAGAGTCAGTGGGAGCAAAGGGGAAACTCCTCATCAACCCTTCTTTGTCTCTGATCTTTTTTTTTTCAATTTTCATTCATCTCATAGGAAAATAAGCCACTATGCCTTTTTCTAAACCTGGAAAAGAGCAGCACTTGACTTTTACTTGCAAACGGGAGTGTTTTAAGTATTTTCTTCTCTGCAAAATGAAGAAGTCGTGTTTTCAGATACATAAAAAACAAGCTGAAAAAGCTGGTTGCCAGCTTTGCTTACATAATCTTACTTTCAGGCTGACTGTGCTCAGGCATACCACATTTCTATCTCCCGTTCCTCCTGATCTTCAAAAATCTCACCTTCTTGCTGTTAAAAAAGGAGGAAGCCTGCTTGCTTCAGGACTTTCTCTTCAAAGGGATTGATTTATTTCAGATTCAGCAATATGCTCAAGTATATCTTGGTATCGGAATTCTCAACAGAAGTGAGCAAGTGTAAGGCACTGACTTATCAGAAGATTTAAAAAAAAAAAACAACAACAACAAAACGATAAGTTCAACTGTAACATTTCTCCTCAAATCCTAGATACAGAAGTATGAAGTACTGCAAGAGGGTGTTGAACAGCACTGGGAATAAAACTTTTCCTTGCATAAATTTCATCAGTCCCCAAAGATTCATAAAATAGTTTTTAAAGCTGTTATGCTTAAAAGAATATAAAATATAATAGATTGTGCATTTATATTGCTTCTTCTTCATGCAGTAGTTGGGAACAGTCAAGGTTTATGAGGACACTAAAGAAAAATTAATTCTGCATCATAAAAATGTTATCATAATATGTATTCCATTAACTGTTTGCTAGGGTTAACCCAGGAAAACGGTAATTAAATCTAGAGCAAAAAAAAAAATGCAGTGTGTTTTATACGACAGCAGTTAATGGTAGCCCCTAAATGAAAAATAAGGCAGAAAACAAGTCATGCCATTTTTCTCATGTTTTGTGCAAATGTTTTTGTTATATAGAGAATGGGCTGATGCAAAATAAAAATCAGCATGTAGCAGTTCAGAAGTGTTCACAACATATCTGCCAACATTCTCCGTTGTTTGGTATGTTTAGTCCAGTTGTGGTTCTAGTGGAACTTAAAAGGTAAGCCCCAAATTATCAGAGGCATATGAGTAACTTGATTTCATAAAAACAACAAAAGCTACCTATCCTTACAGTGGAGACTATCACTGATTGTCTCACAGAACTGTGATCTCCTGTTGTTTCTGAGAGACATGATTATCATCATCGAACCACAGAATGGCTTGGGTTGGAAGCAGGTCCAGAGGAGGGCCACCAAAATGATCAGAGGGCTGGAGCACCTCTCCTACAAGGAAAGGTTGAGGGAGTTGGGATTGTTTAGCTTGGAAAAGAGAAGGCTCTGGGGAGACCTCATTGTGGCCTTCCAACACTTGAAAGGAGCTTACAGGCAGGAGGGGGACCGATTTTTTAGGCAGGTGGATAATGGTAGGACAAGGGGGAATGGGCTAAAACTGAAAGAGGGGAGGTTTAGGTTGGGCATCAGGAAGAAATTCTTCCCTGAGAGAGTGGTGAGGCGCTGGCACAGGCTGCCCAGAGAAGTTCTGGATTTACTTTGCTATGTAAAATCAGTAGAGCACAAGAATAGTAAAGTTATCATAGATGGGATCAACTTAATTGTGAATACAAAATTCAGAGAAAAAACAGATCCCCAACAGTGCAGATGAAAATGCATTTATGTAAGAATTTACCAGAATTACTTAATAGTAAAATATTAAATGCAGATATGAAAACTCAGTACCAGTGATGGAATTTCCCTCTCTCTGTCAAGTGAAATTAAACCATCCCTCAGAGAGAAATCAAGCCACAAGGACCATAACCTAGGTAATGCAGATCTCTGAAAAATGTAAAGAAAATCAATTTACAGATGCATGTGTCAGCTACATATCCTCAGGCACCAAAAACATATTCATTTAAAAATGAAAGAAAACCTCTTTTTAGGAAAAAAAAAAAAAAAAAAAAAAAAAAAAAAAAAAAAAAAAAA
>VXAV01000456.1:86784-107579 GCA_013399715.1 Alectura lathami | reverse complement strand
GAGGGAGACTCTGGGAGACTCTTGTTAAGGAAGGGAGAAATAAGCTAGGAATGGGGAAAAAAAATAAAAACTAAAAATGTATCCATTTGAATTAACTGAAGAGAAGTCAAAGGTTGAAGCAAAAAATGTTCATAGTTGTTGCTTTAATTTGTATCAGTATGAATCCTGTTTTTAGAGTTGCCTCCACATTTTTAAGGAGGTTAGCAACATCTATACTACAATAATAAAAAGCAGTGTCATTACACCTTCAATTCCTTTGGAAGAAAACACTAATGAAAAAAAAATTATAATAATAATTTGATTTTATATAATCTCTTTGGAAAGAAAATCGTGTTAATATTTTTGCATTCAAAATCTGTACATCATGAAACAGGTGCAAGGGAATTTGAGGGTTATGGTAATGCACCATGAACGATGGGTTAAAAGGAAGAGCATAACCCTAGCAACTGAAGAAAGTCATTCTAACTTCCCAGAATTTAATTTTAGCATTAAAATGAAAATTAAAAATGTTTGCCCAGCTAAGTGAAAAACGTTCACCCTGGTCTACTACTGTTATTTCTATGGTCCTTACTCTCCATGTTCATTTAAGCTTTTGACATCATTCTACATATAGTCAAAAAGTTGCTTTCCACCCTTAATAATATCACTAACACAAAGATTACCATCAGCACTTCAGCAAAGAAGTTCCCAAGACAAAATTTTGCAATGAATTCATTCTGCTTTAGCTTAAGTTGGCTTCAAAGGGTTCTGCAAATTATCCTGGGGCTGAACAAGGCCTTAAATCTCTGAAATAGCCCCTTGCCTGTAAAACTTAATACATCCAACAGCTTTTAAAATATACTTCCATTTCTTATGCTTTAGAGGCATATTTTGTCAGTAGATGAAGATGAAACCACTTTTAGCTGAATTTATTACCAGGTAAACATTATAGACCTGTAAAATAATGTTGTTGTTGTTGTTGTTGTTGTTGTTTTTTGGGGGGGGGCTGAAAAAGAAATGAGAAACATGAACTTTTTACAACAATAATAAAAAAAGGTTGTAAATTTGTAGGAAAATAGATTGTCAGTTTTGTCTTAAGGATGTAGCTGTTACCTGGGTAAAGCTTAAAACTGAAAATACTTACAAAAAGAACTGAAATTTTGATTAAGATGGTCAAAGAAAACAACTTAGAAAAGTTCAATGCAAACAAAACACTCTCTTCTTTTTCAAGTGGTAATAAAATACAGGAAATATATTTGAGACAAAATCTGAGCCAAAGCAAAATTTTACATAGCTGAAGACTAAATGAACATTAGTGTTTTGTTTCTGTTTTTGTTTTTTTTGCTTGACTAGATTCTGAAACATGGCTCAGAAATCTTTAACCAAAGTGTAGTTGTTTTTATTTCCACTAAGGCAAACAATTGGATTGGCTAGTTCCTATGAAGATCATTTTCAATATTTACTTACATGTAAAGGTACTGAGGCCCTTATGTTTTATTTTATGCACTAAGAGGGAGAGTTCTAAACATGCTTTAGTATGTTGAAGGATCTAAATTAATTCCAAGGATATGGCATGTTTATTTTCATCTTACCAGAAGGGATAAACTCATTTAGGTAAACATCTCATTTACAAAAGTGTCCTAGAATAATACATAATGAGACATAGCCTATTAAAATAATGTGCTCCACAATTTGGTGCTCCAAGTATGATCATTCAGAGCATTCTGATTCAAAGCTTGATTACATTCAGACTAGATATTGTGGACTGTATTTATTTAGACCATTTTGCATGATTAATCATCGCAAACTAAAATTTTTTAAGTTATTTAGCTCAGCAAGTCAATCACAGCTCACAATTTATTTTTTTTATTTACAGCATTAAAAAAATTGAAGTGACAGAAGTCTCCCCTGAGATATTGGAGAGCAGTTTATCCCTTCATATCAGTGGGGATTGTAAACTCAAGGTCAGAAAATAAACATAAGTATGGTACAGAATACAGGCTTGTATGTTCATATTACTTTACAGTATGAGGTAAATGGGGTCTTGGTGGATGAAAATCTTGACATGACCCAGCAATGTGTGCCTGCAACCCACAAAGCCAAAAGTAACCTGAGCTGCACCAACAGGAACATGGACAGTATGTCGAGGAAGGTAGTTGATCCCCTTTTCTCTCATGAGATCCTACCTGGAGCACCTCCTTGAGCTCTGAGGCCCCCAGCAGAAGGACATGCAGCTGTTGGAGAGAGACCAGGGGAGGCCATGAGGATGATCAGAGGCTTGGAGTACCTCTCCTATGGAGAGAGGCTTGGGGTTTTTCAGCCTGGAGAAGAGAAGTTCTGAGGAGACTTGTAGTGGCCTTACATTACCTAATGAGGCCTACAGGAAAGCTGGAGAATGACTCTTTATCAGGGAGTGTAGTGAAAGAACAAGAGGTAATTGCTTTAAACTGAAGGAGGATAGATTCAGAGTAGATATTAAGAAGAAATTCTTCACAATGAGCATAGTGAGACACTGGAACAGGTTACCCAGGGAATTTGTGGATGCCCCAGCCCTGGGAGTGTTCCAAGACAGGCTGGATGTGGATTATGCAATCTTCCACCTCCAATCACATCTAGACTGCTGCCATCTAGCTTTAAGAGCTTCCCATGTGGCCTTCTTTAAAGTAGTAAGACATCTGCCATTGTAACTGATGCACCATAGCATGACACCTTTACCCTTGATATGGCTTAGAATGAAGGAGAAAAAAAATAGATGGATAAATATAACATTTTTTACCCCAAAAGTTAGGGTAAATAAAGCCTTCAGAGACCATCATGAAATCCTGGTGGATAAACTAAAAATAGTTAAGGAAATTATTTTCTCCCATAAATCTGTGGATAACTCTGCATAAATCAATATTTAAGTCTGAAACATGTGTTTTGACTTCTGCTCCAAACGCAGTAAAATGGGTTCTCCTTTCAGAATTAAAGCACTCTTAAAGTGTTCTTGAAAGAATATTCTATCAGCTGTATTGGCTAGTTTCATAAAAGTCTTCCTAGAAGCCTTTGCTTCTTTTTCCTCCATGAAAATACTGTTGGCTTACAAAAAGTTTCCTGATGAAGGTCTGCAAGAGTTCTGCAGAGAACAAGGTAAGATATTGAGGGATTCAACTATGGAAAGCAAGCCAGAAGATTGGTATTCAACACCTACAACATGGAAGCAGACTGAGTGTGACTTCAGAGATTCTAATGGCTAGGAAAAGTTCTCAGATTCATAAGCAGCTAGCAGAGACAAACAGAATTAATTTATTAACTTGTTTACAAAAAAAAAAAAAAAAAGGTAGGAAAACAAAGGAAATTAGACTCCATGACTTTTGTTTGCTGGAGAGAAATCCAAAAATGCCGATTAGCCTTTTTACCCAAACAGTCACAGTAGAATAAACAGACCATTGTTAAAATGCCCAAGCTACAAAAGTATTTGTTTTCAGAATTCTAAGCGGAATGATGAGGGTCACAGAAGACAGTTTGCGATAGTTGTGAAGCTTGTATCAAGTAGTGGAAGTTAGTCAGAGCATATTCCTGAAGCCAGAGTTAGAAAGAGATTACCTGAGAGAATCTGGAGAAAACAGGCAAATTAAGATCTTCTGTCTTGAAGAGACTTTTTGGAAGGCTGATGGATATATAAATGTATGCATTCTGTCAGCTATATTCAATTGCATTAACATTTTCAAAATTAGTTGTAAGAGAATCTGCTGACAAGGAACACTGTGAGGACATTGAAATGAAATAAATTTCTAATGTCAGAGAGGAAAATTTCAACTTGCAGAACTGACAAAAAAATGAAAACGATGCAGTAACAACTCTAGCAATAAAATATGCTATTAATCATTCAGTGTATATTCAATGGGGATTACATAGAGAGCAAAAGATTTTGACTTGGTATGAAATGATGAGTTGGTACGTAAAGTAATTTTGAATTCTTGCCTGCGGTGTTTAATAACGATATGATAACAACAAGAGAAGGAATATACAGAGAATACACAAATAAAAAGTGAACTTGAAGAATGATGTCAATATTGTGTATATTTTAGGAAGGTGGAATATAGCATCTCATAGGTTATTATCATACATATGGTGTGGACAAGAAGAGTGCTAGTAATGTTTGATCTCACAAACCAAGACAGTGAATTACTGTTAATAATCTCAACTATTACATGTCTTTCCTCTTCTATTTATTTTAAACAAATATTCTGATTTTTGTTCACTGTTCATCTTCTAATTAGTTGAATAATGCATTTTTCAGTAGCCAGATTGTAATGTTTTCTTTGTGTCCAACATTTTCCACATAAATGAACTTCCTTCTTTTTTCAAAATCCATTTTTATTCAAACCGAAATATTATATTATCAAAAAATATATGCAACACTTGTAAACTGGTTTTTTTAATATTTTTGTTTTAAATGTGTTTCACCAAAGAAGTTTGAAGAGATAAAAGATATTATAACACCTCCAAAATCTGCTTTCACACTCTGCTTATAGTAGAGACTGTTCAACAAATCTGATAATCTGATCTCTAAAATTTCAATCTCCCCAAAACACCCTTTCCAGCAATTTCATTTTGAAAATTCTTTTCTCCATCAAAGACTATAATGCTCTTTGTTTAAGAAATCCTTTTTGTCATGATGCAAGTGAAAGTCTCTTATGATGTTGTTCTGCAGTTTGTAGAATTGTATCAATTAATTCAGAGACCACTGAAATAACCAGTTTATCTAGTTACAAGCATAAAGTACAATTTTTGCTACATAATCCTCACGTTCTGTATTGAGTTGACCTTGAATGGCCAGTATGTGCCCATTGTGCTGCTTGCTCCATCCCCCTCCATAGCAATACAAGGGCAGAAAATACAATGAAATAACCCATGGTTTGAAACAAGGACAGGCAGATCACTCAGTTGTAATCACAGGCAAAAGCAACACAGCGTACAGAGATAACTGTAATTTATTTCCTATTGATAGGGTAGTGACAACAAAAACTAAACTAAAAACACCTTCCCCCATTCCCTTACTTTCCAGACTCAAATTCCTTCTCAATTCTTCGGCTTCCACTGATACCTTAATCAGCACAGGGGAAGAGGTAGAGGTCAGCCCATAACTCTCCGTCTGTGCCGCTCTTCCATGGTATTTCTCTGCCCCTGCCCCACGTGCGGTCCCTCCCACAGATGCCATCCTTCTCCAGCTGATCCCACATGGGCTTCCCACAGGCTGTATCTCTCCCAGCCTTGGCTCCAACTCGGCTCTGTACCAGAGGAGCTGGAGCTTCTTGAGCTGCTTCAGCACGGGGCCCCACGGGTGGCAGCTCCCCCAGGCCGCAGCTCCCCCAGGCCTCCTGCCCCACTGCAGGCCCCGCTCCACAGGCTCTGGCCTGGGGCCTGCTCCTGTGGGGGCTGTCCATGGGCTGTGGCCAAAAAACTTGACCACGTAAGCCCAATACACCTTTTCTCTTCTGTGTTCTATTTACATCAACTTACATGTTCATATGTTTTCACAGTGTCATTAAGGATATTTTCAGTATTTAGTCTGATTCATGTTCGTAGGCCTTTCTTAATAGGTCGGGGAATGGAAGATTCTTCCATCTCTCTATGTTTTGTACTGTTGTTGTTGGTTTAGAGGCTTTGAAAATTAGCGTATTATGCATTATGTATTAGCTATTCGTAAACACATAAAACAATGGACTCTACATTAGCTCTTCTCAATCAGAAAAGACATTTGAGACTCACCATGGAGAGTTGTCCAAAAATATCAGCATAATGTGTATCACGAGTCAAATCGACCAAAAGAATTAGGAATTGTCAGGAAAATACATGGTCTGTTATGCTAGTGTGAAATAAATGATAAACTAGAAAAGAAGAGTAAACAGAATAATCAAAGATAACAAGTAGTTTTCACAGAACAAGGGGCTAAATAGAGTGTAGCCTTCCAGCTTGGGAGACAGATGACTGGGGTATGTTGTAATCACTGTGGGTCTGAACACAAAGAACATAAATAGCAGAAGAGGGATTGCATTCCCTGTTCCATGTAACACCGGTAAAAGGCACCAACAGTGTGCAATTTTCCTCTGGTATCATTCAAACTGACGTACTAGGCTTACTGCGGCTGAATACAACAGTTTTAAATAAAGAGAAATAAATTTTCCAGTCATGGCTGCAAACAACGTGCACAATGCTGTAGGGGCAAAAATATAATGAGGCTTCCAAACACAGTTACACAGATTCAGAGACAACCATGTGGAGAACCCTCTCCCTCAAAAATCCCTGTGAGATGGCTGGAAAGTGGTAGATACAGAAATCTGTGCTTACCCATCTTCCCAAACAGGCTCTTCAAGCTTCTATAAACGATAGGCTTCTGAAGTAGGGGCATCTTAGGCTTCATCCAAGCTGGTAATTTTCATGGCAAACATGAGCATGTGGAATATTTTCCTGACTGCTGATATCCAACAGTAAACTCTTAAGCCAATAACTGTGAAATATTACAGATATACAGTAGAAAAGAGAAACAATTTGGCAATTTCTCATTCATGCTAATTCTAGTATGTCAATTGACACCTCATTGGACAATATTTTTTGAGAATTAGCACAAAATAAATCAAATAGTTCATGTTCTCCATAATTAGATAGGGAACAAGAGCAACAACAACAACAAAGGCAAAGACAAAAATAAATACCACCTTGCTTAAAGGAGGAACATAGCAAAAACATCAGTCAGTGCCTTGATGTAATCCATACACTGCCATACTACTGAGCTATGTATTCTCTAGGCTTATTCTAAAATGTAGGCATTTTTATTGTTCCCATTGATGAGGTGTTGTTTTTTTTTTTTTTTTCCCTATTCCTCAATGTGGAATCATAGTTTTCTGTCCTGAGGGGTCAATACCCATCATCTGGTCTCTACATAACAGAGAGCAGAAAATAGCTTCCAGTTATTTGTATTAATTCTATGTTAAGCTGTAGACTATGTTTGAGATGGACAATTTCTGGCTAATTGCGTGCCTCAGACTATAATGCTGCTTGATCCATTACATCCATTTTACTTATTATTTTAGTTGTGCTGAAAGCTGTGTCACTTCAAACCATATGTCTTGCAGAGCGCTTCGATGTTGATGTGTGAAAATGATTGCGCCTGTCATCTTACTCCTCAGCTCCAGCAGCACGTACAGTGGTAGAGCTCTACAATGCTTTCTTCAAATTTATTTTTGTGATAGAGTTGGGCCGTGTACAAAGACAACCAACTTAAGCCCTGTACTGCTTGTCATATGATTTGATCAAAAACAAAGCAATTCTAATCGCAGGTGCCAGCACACAGTATGCAAAGGTAAAAAAATTTGATTCCATCCTCCATTTTATGAATCCAGAAGGAATTTAAATTGTGGCCTATTCAACAGGAATCTGATTTGGTCTTAGAAGAAAACATAGTAACTGAGACTGTTTTAAAAGCACAAATCACAGCATCCTTAGCTCTACAGCAGTATGCTATTCTCCTGAAAAATCACTTTGTTCCCTACTCCATATGTACATTTCATCGAATCTGAAAAATTGTTTTTGTAGTAAAACAGTTTCTGAAAATCTGAAAGGCACGTTCAGCCCCTGATAGCATTATGACAGTGTTCAGCAGTCATGAAGGCAGAGTCTGTCCGTTTCTACTAATCAGTAACAGCAAAGTGGGGGAAATGTAGAAATGGTACATTTATCTCTCTGTCCTCTTTTGAAGTGCTGCCTCAGAGAAGCAGGTCTTCAGTCAATTGCAGAGTAGGCTCCTTTCCTTTCCGTGAAGAGGTATGTTTGCATTCTCGTGATGTAAACTGAATGATGGGACCAGAGATTCATCTCCCAATCTTCTCCAGTCAGTTTTCTCTTGAGGAGAGATGCATTGTTTACATTGCTTTCCTTCAGTGGAACTGTAGCTTTTGAGCTGTGCTGCAGCTGACAGTCAAGGGAATTTCTCTGGGCAAAATCCGGCTAGTAGAAGTTGGCCAGAAGGCAGGATGTTCATTTCAGTGTTAGTGTAGAACTGCTGAAAATTAAAATTGCTAAAGAATTGCTGAAAATTAAATTAAAAAAAAAAAAAAATTGTAAATAGCAATACTTTGGCTATAGTTTTCCTCCCCTTATATTTCAATGAAAATACAAGTCACATAATGCAACTTCCCATTCTACATCTGCAGACTTTTATGGTACTTAATACCATATTATTGATCTTATATGAGACGATGACATGCTATAATGTATAATGTAATGTAGCTGTCCAGAATTCCAGAGATACAGATGTCTCTGATGTATTTTGCCTTTCTCCATACATACATAATACACATTACACACACGGACACAGAGTACACGAAAATCAGAATAAAAAGGGGAACATCAAACTCTAGTTAAAATGTAATAGTTAGGGCACTGTAAACTTAAGGAGGTTTTAGAATATTTCTTCTGTTTCTGCCAGTGGCTGCCTCTGTCTTTCATGAGAGCAACAGGACCTTTTGCAGATATGTTTTGTTCATATACTGAGCTCTGATTTGTAACATGTGAAGCTACACTGTGCACTTACCACAGTGCTGTGCACTTGAGCATTTTGCATGTTCCAAGCACATTGCCATGGTATTGCTACTGCACCATTACATGGCTTCTGGCTTGGATCTGTCTCTTCTGAGACTGAGTCATAACACAATATGATGATCACAGAAATTATAGGTACACAGCTAGATAACTTTGTACATAGCTTTAACAGTAATATTTTCAGATACTTTTTAGAGGCCTAAATTCAATTTCTGAGGGGAAATGAGGCTCTTATGCACTTAAGAAGCTTAAATGATTTCTAAAGTTTGAGAGATCTCATGAATGTATATAAATACCTGAAAGGACAGTGCAAAGAGAAGAGAACTACATTCTCTTCAGTGGTGCCAAGGGACAGGACAAGAGACAATGGGCATAAACTGGAACACAGGATGTTCCCCCTGAACACCAGGCAGCACTTCTGTGCTGTGCAGGTGAGCAGAGCACTGTCATAGGCTGCCCAGAGCACTTGTGGAGTCTCCCTCCTTGGAGATCTTCAGAAGCCAGAAGCCATCTAGATATTGTCCTGAGCAGGGGATTGGACAAGATCAGAGAATCACAGAATACCTTCTTGAGTTGGAGAGGGCCCAGAAGAGTCACTGAGGAACTCATAAAGAACAATGAGGTCACTCCTCTGTCTTCTGTTTTCTAAGTTGAACAAATATCCTCATCTGCTCCTCACAAGTTATGCCCTCTAGTCATTTTACCATCTTGTTGTACTCCTTTGAGCACATTCTAATGTTATTCCAACCTCAACCATTCTGTGAAATTATTCAAGGCAAGAATTTAAACCAAATGCAGGTTCTAACTCCCATCAAGTTTAAAGTAAAATTTAACAAATTTACTTTGCAGAATCATAGTATCATTGAACAGTCCAGGTTTGAAGGGACCTTAAAAGGTCAACAGGTCTGACCTTTCATGGAAAAAGGTGGCTAGATGAGATTATCCAATCAGATCTTGAAAACTTCCTATGAATGGAGACATTATTCTAGTGATTGATGGCACTAAATGGGATATTGAGAAGACTGAGCAGAGTAGGGAACTTGGCTTTCAGCCCTATTTATCTTTTCTGTGACTGAAACACTAATTTTTGGCAAAAGTGAAGTGCTAGTTGAAGTCTTCCCACCAGAGAACTGAAGATAAAACTAATAAAACAACTGTAATTTTTTTTAATCTGTGATAAAATTTCCCTAATGAGTTTGCAATTGCCATAATTAGCATTTAACAAACAGTTTGATATTGTATCTAATAACTATTTGACTTTATTAACTCCATTTGCCTAGAGTCATTGCCGGTTGGGACTACATCTGTGCTACTAAAGTAAACAAATCCAGGCATGTCTTAGGCACTTTATCACGCCTGCTGGAGTTTTAACGCAATTTCTGTTGTTATATTGCCCTTGCCAGTCAGCATTCATTCAGGAATAACTCAGGAATTAGTAAGGATTAAAGAATGCTCCCAGCAACCAATTTGGATGTGACCACTCTTTTTGGGAAGGCTTATGGATGCAAGCCATGGTTTGCTATCTGGGCTCAAAGCTAGAATATTATCCACGGCATATTTTAGTTGGTAATAATTATATAAACAACCAAACTGGAAATAATTCAATGTGTCTTACCATTACTGAGTTCTTTATTACTAGATCTAGAAATTCTTACTTTCTATTCCAAACATTTTTGCAGATACAGCCAGCTTGGTGCATGGTAGCAGTACCTCATGGGTTCTACATAGGAACCAGAAGCTTTCATAGGACTGCAGATTTTTTTTTTTTTTTTTTTTTTTTTTTTTAGTTCTTTTCTGTGTGCAGGAAGGAAACAGAGTCAGAGAGCATCTCTTGTGCAGAATAGATCAGATAGATGGCAGGCGGCTGAAACCGTGAAACCAAACCATGCTTTGGATATAATGCAATAGGGACGCAATAGAGGCAACCTAGAGACACTGGAATGTCCAGTAGAGCAAATAAGATGTGGTTTCAGGGAAGATCTTTTTGAATAGCCTGAAAGAATGGTATAAATATGGCCAAGTGCCAGGACACTCACATATGTTTGTGATTACTACAGTTTCTGAAAAATGTTTTGAGAACCTCATAATCCCCAGGATACAGCACAAATATGCATTTTAAAGCTAGGCAATCCATTCAGTGTTCCGTAACAGAGGTTGTTTTCAGTTCCTGAATCTGAAAATGTGTATACTACATTGTAGTGTAGTATGTAAAATGTGAAACACATTTTGAAGACACTTTAACTGGGAATATGAGGTCTATTTCACCCTGATTTAGAAAAATTAACAATTTTAAAACCTTTCCTTCACTGTATTCTAATCTAGTAAAGCAAGTTTGGTTTTATATGAAACATTAATAATTTTAAATATCAAGAATTCTGATTACAGGTTACTAGAACATATTATGTCTCAAACTGACATTTTAATTTATGCAATGTTTTCATTAAATTGAAACTTTTTTTTTAATAAGACTATCAGATTGTGCTCAAAAGATATTAAGTCATGATAAGCGTCTTGTAATTACATTTAATAGTCGCTATTGGAAACAGTAGAGCAGTGTGCAAGAAAAAGCAATTCATGATAGATTCTGCAAACTGGTTGGCAAAGGTTATCCCTGGCATAGTGCCACTGAAGTCTGTAGCGTTACTTCCAGATTAGATGCAGCTTATTGTGTCTGAATTTTAGTGATTTACTAGCACTTCATTTTCATCTTTGGTTTTGTGATTATTCACTGAGATTACACTAATTAAGGCTGACAAAAAGGCATGTGTGTACCGCAGTCGATCAACCTAATCAGTGAATGCATTGTTTTAGATTATGAAAAGCCATGCAATCAGACAGATATTTTACATAGTTGCCTGGTAGTATGCTAAAAGGACATGAATACTGGTGCATTGGTAAGCAGCATGGTCTAATGGCCTCAGAAGGCAGAGACTTCCAAGTGTGACTTCTTGTGGGCTTTCAGATCTACCACCAGCTGACAGCTAGACTATGACACTCGGTGCTGGGACAAGGAGCTGAGGTCTGGGGCTATGTACTGGCTGGAATTTCTCTGCTTCAGAGTGACCATGTGTGTGTGACCTTGCTGCAGCAGTCTGGGAGGAAGGAGCTAGCTACTTTCATCAGAGGAAGGGCAAGCCTGCCTCTCCCCACAGTACAAGCCTGGGAGCCAAATCAGAGCAGAGGTAGAACAGTTTTGGTAACCAAAGTAGGGGAAACTCAAATTTGCCCCGTCTTTAATCATATTAACAGAAGGATTCACCTATGTCTCTCAGGAATGTATAACACGATTGAACTCCAGACCAAAACTAGATTCTTCATCAACAGACCTTAAAATCCTCATTTATACAGACAAAGTTTGAAATTGCAGCACATTGACCTATGCTAAAGCTCAGTCAAGTATATTTTTCTTGTTTTTATACTTCATATGTGTAACTTCTATGTATTACAATCACATCTTGCTTTCCAAAGAATGAAGATGCACTTTAAGGATCAAATGCTAAAACACTGTTACCAAATTTTGTTTTTAGAGACTTCATAAACAAACAACATAGAGGAAGAGTCAAAGTAATTTTCAAATATATCCCATGAGGGAAAGCTAGTATTTCTTAATATTTCAGGTTACATGTATAGCACGGAATTTTCTAGCTTGCAGTCTGCTTGTACTGAGCTTTTCACATAAACCAGCAAAATTGTATACACACATACACAAAGAATAAGAATAATAGAACTTATACTACAACTTAGTTCACAAACACTTCCACACATTCATACACCATAACATCTACCATGGCAATCCATTTCATTGTTGCCAATCACTGTGAGCATAATTTGCATTTGAACTGAAATAAATCCCAGAAATAAGCAACCAGATAACAGCTGCTCAAGATATTGAATGCACTTGAATGCAGTTGAATTAATAATGAGTCTGAATTCATGTAGTTCTCAGGATCATAAAATCACATAAGAAGCCATTGCAGGTATTACTTTTTTTATTACTTTTCAAGTCTACAAAGTGATACTCCTGCTCTGTTCATCACTGAAAGAACCTCTAGTGGTTTCTCAAGACTGTACAAACAATGATACTTGAAATGACATGTAAAACTGATCTTTCTCATTCACAGAAAGCTCAGTTATGTAACCTTAAGTTATCGTGTGATTCTTATTCCCTATTGGTTATCTAAAGTAGGAAATCTTTTGATGTAAGCTTGTTCAGAATAAATGGTGTATCCAAATATGTCCAAGGGTGATTGTGTTTTCAATGAAGTGTTACTTCATCTGAAAACCAGAAACATCTTAAACACTTTTCTCATTGACCTACAACATCGTTCCAGATTAGTAAATGTAAAACCAGCAATTCAATCATGTTTTACTCTTAATAACAAAGTCTTATCTTATGTCGGCTTTATGGATGTAATTTGAAAGGAAGAATTTCATTAACATTTAGGCTCATTGAACTCATAAAGAAATGCATTGTTTTGATAAATATTCAAATTTTTCTAAATGGCTTATCTTGTTCTATTGTTGATTGCTATCCATCTGAATGTAAAAAGAATAGAATGGAAGCTGGAGAAAACCAGGGAGAAATAATTGCAATTTATTATTCTCTTTTCTTGGAATTCAAAATATTTTCAAAATACTGTGTCTTAAATAAATATGGTTTTCCAATGTTTTATAGTCTTGATAATATAGTACATATAACTTCTTTCCAAAAATGCTATCAAGGTTGAAAAGTGATTATAAAGTCAGGAAGTTACAGAATTAAAATTATCAGAGGAATTCAGAAGCATTCGCTCTGCAGAATTTCTTTATTACACAGTCACCTGATGAAGTACTATTTTTCCTCATAGGGCCTATTTATTTTCTCAGAAATGACAAGAAGATTTTCAGTGTTGTGCTTTATTATTTTAGTTAATGATCGACGTATTTTTTCTTACATAATAAGGCACTCTGAAGACAAGATTTTTCTTGAGGTGGTCACAGCCTCCTTTTGACATAAAGTTTACAGGTCTGAAAGTACATAATACACTTTACATATTGAGAAAGTCTGAGGTTCTATATCTTTTTATGGATGAGGATCAGAGGTGCAGATTACAGACAGTCTGACATTCTCTGAGTGTCCAAATGATGACATGTCATAATTTTGGGGATTTTGCATGTTCCCCTACCTACCCACTCCAAGAGATTGCTATTATAGATTTAAAGCTGCAGATTTGAATATAATGTATTTTTTGCAACTCAGATACCATGGAGTGATGTAATGTACTCTCAGAAAATAAGAAGTGCTTCACTAGTGTATATCTGTGTCATACTTGATGTATATGATGTTCCATGCTCAAGACAGAGCGACTCCTAGGCATTTAGCAGCTGGTTTGTCTGGTGGCTTTGCTCAGCATAAGCTCCTGTCTCTCCTTGTAACTCCTTGCTCATATCCCTTTCACTTTCTACAAATACACAAGTAGGACTGCAGCAGGAAGAGCCTCCTTGATAACAGCAGGAACAGGGAGGTGATCGTCCCCCTGCACTTGGCACTGGTAAGGCCGCGCCTCGATTGCTGTGTTCACTTTTGGGCCCCTCACTACAAGAAGGACATCGAGGCCCTGGAGCATGCCCAAAGAATGGCAACAAAGCTGGTGAAGGGCCTGGAGCACAAGGCTTGCGGGGAGCGGCTGAGGGAGCTGGGGCTCTTCAGTCTGGAGAAGAGGAGGCTCAGGGGAGACCTTATTGCTCTCTACAACTGCCTAAAAGGAGGCTGTAGTGAGGTGGGGGTCAGCGTCTTCTCCCAGGTATCTATTGACAGGATGAGAGGTAATAGCCTCGAGCTGTGCCAGGGAAAGTTCAGGCTGGATGTTAGGAAAAACTCCTTCTCAGAGAGAGTGGTCAGGCATTGGAACAGGCTGCCGACGGAGGTGGTGGAGTCCCCTTCCCTGGAGGTGTTCAAGAAACGTGTAAATGTGGCACTTTGTGACATAGTTTGATGGACATACTGGTGTTAGGTTGATGGTTGGACTAGGTGATCTTAGAGGTCTTTACAAACCTTAATGATTCAATAATTCTATAATTTTACTATTCCAAAAACAGGTCTGCTTTGTACTGTATATGAATCTAATAAAGTTTAACTATACCTTTTAATTGTATGATCTTTGCAGAAGGAGGGATGAATCAAGACTATATAAGTTTCAGTCAGGAATTTAGGGGCCAGTTCCAGACTGCAGAAGGGACCACGGTCAGATAGGTAGAGTCTTTCTCCAAATTTTTCATCCTGTTTCAAATTTTTCTGTTTCTCACTTTTAACAATTTTTAGTCTCAATCTTATTTGTTTTATCTTGTCATGTCCTCACAGCTAGCCACTATTAGTTTGTAATTTGTCCAGATAACAACTGCTTAGACATTTCAGTTCAATTGCCTGGCTCAGAAAATTACTTTTTTTTTTTTTTTTTAATAATCTGCTATTCCCATTTCCTGGCATTTTCAATTCCACTGCACAGCAGATTCAATTCCCTTCCTTTCCCTTTATGTCTGAAAAATTTCACCCCATATTTTGTTATCCAGCTTACTTTTTCACACAACATATTGACATTACATTTCCAATTGTCCTCCCAGAATTATCTAACCTGAGTGTCCAGCTGCTCCTATCACTGTACTTCTTTTCCCAGTCTCTCTCATTAAAATTTATCGGATTCTATCTTCATACATCATTTCCCTGCTTGGCGAAAATCACCAGCATCCCTGTCCAGTCATCCCCAAACTGCAGACCTCTGACCTTTATATGAAAATATCTTAATCTGAGATAAATGTATCTTTTTTCACAGTCTCTACATAATTCTGCCCCACTTACTACTCTGAACACAGTCTGAATCCAGTAGGTCTTCAAAAACTGTGTTAAATCCTATGTAGTTCCCATGAAAAGTTCACTGACATGAGTCAGTGAGAGACTCTTCTCAAGAGAGGGAAATCTCCCTGATCACACAAGTAAAACACAAACACATGTAAGGAAGGCCTCCTGATTTATTCAAGCAACAGTGGAAGGCACAGCTTTCTCATGAAGGCGCTGCCAAATTTCTAGCTCTGCACTTCTAATTTTAGGCATGGCAGCTCTTTAAAAAGAAAAAAAAAAAAAAAAAAAAGCATTTTTGTTTGTTTATTCCTGTTTTCAAGTTTTTTTATTATTTTGTTTTGTTTTCTGTTATTGATTTATTTGGTAGGCCCCATTTGGTAGTCCCCTAAAGACTGGAAAAACAGTCTTTTTTTTCCTTACTCTTATTCAGATAAACATTCAAACTGTTTTGGATGAAGTTTTCTATGAATATTCCATCTGATGCAGTGACCATTAGGAAAATGCTTTCCTCGGTTTTGTGCATTTGTAGGATCTTAAGAAAATGTAGAAATTGTACTAGGCCTCCAAAAGTACTGTTATGTGCTCTCAAGATTTGAAAATGTTTTGTTTTAAAGACATATAAATAAATTACAAAGAAACACATCAAGTCTGAACTGCCTAGTAGCTATCAAGAACATTGCTTTACAATGGTACCAAAACTTAGAGTTATTTTTTGCTTCAGTTGCTACACCAGGCATTGCCAAAACACTGCTAGAGTAGCTTCATGTAAGAAAAACAAAAATCCAGACCTTTTCATTAAGTTTGAAAGCACATTATTCCTTACATTGAAAAACATAATTTTGAAAATGTCTCAATGAATGCCTTAAGGAATAAAATGTAACCAGATCTACTAAAATGATGTTATTTTCCCTAAGATGCACTATGTTTTCAGTGTATATTTATTTTTCTATGAATGTTCTGGCAGGAGCGCAATTTCTATTTACCTTTCACTGTGAAGTGTGTTCCAGGTCTCATGATGAACAATTTGTCAATAAAAGGCTTCTGTTAGTAAAAAAAAAAAAAAAAAAAAAAAAAACCTTCATACTCTATTGACACTCCTGTTAACAAAAAGAAGAAAGCTGATGTGAGATGCACAGAATGGCATGTATTTGATCATCTGGAAATTAAGTGAGCTGGTGTATCGGAGCTGCATGAGAATTAACATTTCTGTGGAAATTAACATTCTGAGCATACATTCCTGGCATTCCTTGCTCTCTTTTTCTGCCATTTTCAGGAACATAATAATTTGCCGAATAACATTAGCCTGTGCACCACCTCGGTGTTGGAGAATTTCTTTGCAGCACCATTCTGAGATGAGGGCCTTGTGGGACAGCCTACAGGTGTTGTTGAGTAGATATGTGTTTGTACCAAAGAAACTCATGCTAAATCCTAGCAAATATTTGGATTTTCACTGAAAAAGAACAGCAAGATTTCCATCTAACATGACCAGCTTTGGTTACCTGGGTCACCATTCAATTGTAATATGTACTGACTACTCAAGGTAAAGAAAAATGGCATCTTGACCTTATGTGCTCACCCAAATCAGAACCATCTGGAAAATTTGCTTCTAGAATAACACATTCTGACAGCAGTGAGTGGGCAAAAAAGACCTGGCTCATTCTAAAATGATGAGCCTTGAGCTGCCAGCAAGAGAGACAGGAAGAAGTTGTGAGAGTGTTGTTAAGAATTTGGGGTTGTTTTTAAAGATTAGTAACTCAGTTATTTTGTCAATTGCTGAGATCACTTTCCAATACAAATTATTAATTGAAAAAGTCCTCTTCAATCTGTCATTCTGTTTTTAAAATTTGTTTTCCACTAAGTGATCTATAAGATCTATAAGTCCAAAGTGACCACAGCATATATGATTTCTCTGTTGAGGATGTGTGCAAGCAAGTAGAGGATATCATGAATGGGCTATGGCTCAGTTCAGAAAGTCTGACCTCAGGTTCATGGTTTGTTTAAGCAAAACAGCATACCTCAGTTTCCCAGACAAGATCAAGGCCTGGAATTCATAGTTAGGATCTTCAGACTAAAAGCTGTGGCATTTCTTCTTAAACTTAGCTGTCTTGGGAGCCTATGGGTCTCATATTATTATTACCTGTATGAATTTTGGGTGAGCCTAGAACAGCTGTGCTCCAGTTCACTGAGCCAAGCGGCCAGGACCTCTCTAACTCATTACGCTTTGGGGACATCTTCAAGAACTGTCACCGTCATTGGCTCAAACAAAGAAGAGATCCTGGCCCACACTTCAGTTTCCCTCTGCACAGCCACTTTTGGGCTGTAAAACAGGTGGCAGCATCTGTCTTTTGCTAAAATGTGAATTGCACTTTATGCATTTGCTTTGAGGCCAGCTGTCTCTTTATAAACTCATTGCAAATAATGTGGCGTTGGAAACATTCTCAGTAAAGAAGCATCTCATTTGAACTGTTTGTGCTTTGGCTTCTAGCCCTGGCTAATTTTCTCTTTTGGATGAGTCTCTTGTTGTAACTTGCCAAATTTAAATGTGATCTCAGTTCAGGATTTAATTTATTTTCTCCCGAAGATGTTTAAACTAATTGTCATGAAAATGAAAATAAGCTATATATCAAAAAAGTACTTGTCTCTAGTTGGACTTCCAGACACTTGAAGAAGGCTGTATTCATTCTGCTAAATTCTCAGGGTATACCAAAAAGAAATCTATTCTTCTTATGGCTCACTGATGTACCAATGTTATTTAGAACCGCTTTCTTTTGGTTTTGATGAATAGTAGAAGTGAATTAATGAGTTCTACTCCAGAGCTGCTCTACTGTGATTGCTCTACCTGAAGCAGTAACTAGCACAGTGGGACCACTGCCTACCTGTGCTTCCCTGGCTTTGCCCTGCCTGTCTGTTGGGTTTGCCACACTGTTACTGCCTATCCAGACTGCCATGCTTGACTCTTTTTTGAGCATTTGATTTGCCCACTATTTACTGGATTAAAACACTGCACCTCCTTTACTTTTGCCAGCTGGAGAACTATGGGAAACAGAGAAGCCATGCAGGGGAAGGAGACTAATAGCTTTTGTGAATAAATAACAGCATTGATGCTTCTATAAACAGTAGCCAGTCTGAAATATGAACACACAGGTGTCTCACTGAATAAAATGTAGTTTGTCAGAGGTTTATGGTTTCCAGGTTTTCTGCTATATCACCACACATGTAAGGCTAGGAGCACAATGAAGTCAGTGAAGATTTTAACTAGAAAAATTATTCAGTCATAATGAAAATCAGTATATGCAATTGAGCATGTATTCATGGACATTATTATAGTTATTTGTGTCTGGTGAATATTTGGCTACAATTCATGTATTAATGTCATAATTATAATACCTAGTGATTCAATAGCATTGAATTTTCCTTTATAAGAGTAATTTTATATTAAGGAAATACATTTTAAATTCGGGAAGTGGATTATTCATCCTTTGCATCCAGTACAGTGGCTTTGAGGAAACAATATTAATTGCCTCTGAAAAGGGAGATTATTCTGTTCAAAGTGCTCAGTGCATTTAATTTAAAGTCAAATTTTGCTGAGCTAGAGGGCTTCACAGAATTTTGATGACCTCTGTTAAAAAAAGAAAAAGAAAAAAGAAAAAGGAAAAAGATAATCTTCCCCCTAAAGCAGTTTCTTATTTATACGACAAGCATCCAGATGGAAATTTCCTTTGAAACTACATGAACATTATACTGAAAATGGACATTAATCACATTAGACTTGATACAGCCTTAAATCTAATTAATTTGTAACCCAAAGGAATTAGAATGTGATGAAACATGGCAATGTCACCCGTGACATGTAGCTACTGCTGGTCCTTGGAGGTCTGGGTTATCTGGTGCTTAAAGATATAAATCATAGTGATGTTTGTACATACTACATACTGTATGTGACAGTGTCTTAAAATAAATTAATGTTATTCGTTTCTCTATTCATATATATACATCTAGGGTTTGTGATTTTGAGGAATCATTCTTATGTCATCAGACATAAAGATTTTAGAGTGTTCTTTCTCTCCAAACATTTATGTAGAAATATTTTTCTATTAGAGATAAGATGCTTGCTATATTTTTGTGATCTTTTATAGGCTTGCTTTGTTGCATCTGTGCTAATAATTTACCTCCTTGACCCTGGAAAGGTCTGAGGCAAGTGTAGATGTATGAGTCACAGAATGAATAACACTGGTCCTCCCTTGGGGAGCCCATCTTCACACCATGGGTGCGAAGGGTGTGCATGTGTCATTCTCTTGCAGTCTTCAAGGTGATCCATGAAGTCGGTAAGTCCCAGGATCCAAGCACAGCATGAAGAAACATGGCTGCCTGTACTTATGTTTTAGTGTACTAGTGAAGAAACACTGTTTAGTATAGAAAGGGATAAAGTATTAGTTTATATTGGCTGAGAACAGATCACAGGAAGAAAACCCTGCTCAAAGTCAATGTTTTATTAATTATGTCAGCTGCTCAAGGCATGCAACCCAAGCTGCAGTATTTTTAGCCTAATACTTCAAACCTTAGCTTCACCAACTTTCTGGGAATGTTACATCTGTGAAATATGCAGCAAGGTCAGTCTTTGGTAAGCAGAACTCTTAGACAGCATTGGCTACAGCTAGCCTTCCAGGTTTTTTTTGTTCTCTAAATTACCTCCTGTTTTGGTATGTTTCACAAATAATTCCACAGACTAATTAGAAATTCTGAAACAGTGAATGATAATCATCATAAATCATGAAGACTACTTAATTAGTTCCTATTATAGGTGAGACTTAAATGACATGATCTTTTCACAGTGTGTCATAGTAGCTTAAGAAATTTTTGTGCCTTCTGATTTAATGAGCTGAGCTGTCAGGTTACTTCATGTAACAGCAAAAAAGAAATTTTTAATTTTTAGCTTGTGCTTCTTTCCTCTGTCACACAGCAGGCAGAAGTCAAAGATGAAATGCGTATTGCTTTCCAAGTCACAGTTCTGTACTTTAAGTGAAGCTTCCAATTTGACAATATCAATACAGCAACTGAGGTGGAGGCTAACTGTCTCTGTAAAACGTTAGGAACTTAAGTTTATTCTTTCAGTGCTTTAGGTGCTATAGAATGTTATAGAATAAGTAAAGTGATCTTAAATAATAAAATATATTGCATTTTGTTCTTTAAATCCTGAAATTCTATGAATGTTAGTTGAAAGGGTTTCAGTTGAATGATATGAATGTTATTTTCTCCTTTTAAGCCTGGATTCCATCATGAAAGATCCCATTCCAATTTGTGCTTTTTATCTTTTGTTAGTGGGAAGGTTTCATGGGACTATATGTATTATCTCAGGGTCTCTCCTTGTAAAGAATATTTAAAAACAAGGTTATTTGAA
>VXAV01000456.1:62733-84860 GCA_013399715.1 Alectura lathami | reverse complement strand
TTTCTTCTTAGCAATGCATGTATTTGGCAAGATATGTGTACAGGATAATTTTTTTTTGTTTATTCAAGTGTTATTTCCCATTTGAAGACAGAGTAGACATCTGAGATCTGGAAGCTTATGCAGAATAACACTCCTCACCAGAATGACAGTGCAAGAATGTCTTAATGTAGATTTTTTTTTAATAAAATTATTCTAACAGACTGTAACTCCTTTACATAAAAGCAAAGCTGGAATAAACTTCAAGAACTCAGAATATTGTCCATAGATAATAAGTTACAACCTACTATTTAGTTGGCGTTACAGGATTTGGTAAAATTTTATCCACATGTATTCTCATTTGTCTTTTTACACAGCTGGCTACTATTGTAGCCAAATATCACAATATGACTCTTTCAAGAGTCAATAATTAAGTCAATAACAGTCAAGTCAATAATTTATTCACACAAATTGAGTTAAAGCATAAATGGTTCACAAAGACTTATTGTGTTACTCTCAGACCATCAAACCACTTCAGAGGAAGACTCCCTATAGCTGTCTGGGGAGACTAAATATCTCTAGACCCTTCAAATCCCATACCACACTGTCAATGAGCCAGGAGATATTCAAGTACTTCTCAGATTTCCTTTATCCCCCTTGAATTTATCTGAGGTAGAGTTTTCTAAATCTGTCCAGTTGTGCATTATTTCTCCAAAACTTTAGGCAATGAGAAGAAAAGAGTTCAGTGATACATCATCCCAGCTACCAGGAGTCTGCAATGAGCCTCTCCATGCTCAACACAGAGAATGAAAGTACAGTCTTACCTCGTATTTTCTTTGATATAAAACTTAGGGAAGACATTAGAGATGGGATATTAACCTCTATAAAAATAATTTATTCAGGGAATTTGAGATGGTGGTATATGTTCTTTTGGCTGTTATAATTCACAGTGTTCAGTATATGGAAGATGTTGGGTCTAACACAATGCTGGTACAGAGTATACTGACTGGAGATGTGGGCAGATGCTTAGATCTCATCATGCAAAATCAGCTCAGGACTATGTTCAGAGCATTTTTTCTTTAAAGTAAAGCTGAAAATCATGGAATCATAGAATCATTAAGGCTGGAAAAGACCTCTAAGATCATATATTCCAGACATAAGCCCATCACTACTATGCCCACTAAACCACATCCCTAAGTGCCACATCTAGATGTTTCTTGAACACTTACCTAGGCAGACTGTTCCAATGCCTTACAGCACTTTCTAATTAGGAATTTATCCTAATATCCAAACTGAACCTCCCCTTGTGCAGCTTGAGGCCATTACTTCTTGTCCTATCACTAATTTCCTGGGAAAAGAGGCCAACCCCCATCTCACTACAACCTTCTTTCAGGCAGTTGTAGAGAGCAATAAGGTCTCCCCTGAGCCTCCTCTTCTCAAGACTGAACAGCCACAGTTCCCTTAGCCGCTCCTCACAAGACTTGTGCTCCAGGCACTTCACCAGCTTTGTTGTCCTTCTTTTGGCATGCTCCAGGGCCTTGATGTCTTTCTTCTAGTGAGGGGCCCAAAACTGAACACAGCACTCGAGGTGCAGCCTCACCAGTGCCCAGTACAGGGGAATGATCACCTCCCTAGTCCTGCTGGCTGCATTATTTCTGATACGAGCCAGGATGCTGTTGGCCTTCTTGGCCACCTGGGCACACTGCTGGTTCATAGTCAGACAACTGCCAACTGACATCCCCAGGTCCTTTTCCTCTGCACAGCTTTCCAGCCACTCTGACCCAAGCCTGTATCATTGCATGGGGTTGTTGTGAGCAAAGTGCAGGACCCAACACTTGGTCTTGTTTAATCCCATGCAACTGGCCTCAGTCTACTAGTCCAACCTGTCCAGATCCCACTGTAAAGCCTTCCCTCCCTTAGGCAAATGAACACTTCCTCCCAATTTACTGTTGTCTGCAGGCTTACTGAGGGCGCACCCTATGCCCTCATCCAGATCATCAATAAGATATTAAACAGGATGAGCCCCAGTATGGACCCCTGGGGAACACAACTCATGACTGGTCACCAGCTGCATTTAACTCCATTCACCACTACTCTCTGCCCTGAACATCCAGACAGTTTTTTAGTATGTTTAGCCTCCACGACAACAAGGGCTAGTAACTGCTTGACTTGTGCCAGCTGCTTGTAGAACGCTTTATCCATCTCTTCATCCTGGTTGGGCAGTCTGTAACAGATTCCTACCAGGATGTCTGCCCTGTTGACCTTCCCTTCAATGCTTATCCATAAGGACTCAAACTTATCATTCCCAGCACTGAGCTCTACAACACTGAAACACTCCCTAACTTAGAGAGCCATGCCACCACCCCTCCTTCCTTGCCTACCACTTCTGAAGAACTTACAGCCATTCATTGCAGGATGCCAGTCATGAGAGTGATCCCACCATGTTTCAGTGATTGTGACTAAGTCATAGCTTTTCTGCTGGACCCCATCTGTTACCAGCAGGCCAGGTGCTGAGTAAACCACCCCATGATCAAAAAACCCGACGGCACCAGCTCTTAGCCATGTGTTGACCAGGTGGATTTTCCTGTTCCTCTCAATATTTTTCCCTGCCAGTAAAGGGATCAAAGAAAACACCACCTGAGCTCCTGCTCCTTCAAGCAACCACCCCAGTGCCCTAAAGTCCCTTTTGATAGCCCTCAGGCTTCTCTCTGTGACTTCATTGCTGCTAGCCTGAACTACCAGAAGCGGGTAATAACCAGAGGGCCACACCAGACCAGGGAGATTCTTAGTAATGTCCTTGACCAGGGTCCAAGGGAGGCAGTAGACTTCCTTGTGGATAGAGTCCAGTCGACATATCAGGCCTTCCTTTCCCTTCAGAAGAGAGTAGTCTATGACAAAGGCAGTTTTGAGGTTGACTGACTCACCCTAGACAACCTCTCAGATGGACTTTCATCTGCATCCTCATTTGGCTGTCCCTCAAGTTCTGGAGCCTTGTATTTACTGTGCAAGGGCACCTTGGAAAGTGAGGTAGGCTGGAATAGGATTTGCCCACCACACCAAGCAAGGACCTGTTTTCATTCCTTCCTGTCTTTTAGGTCCCTTCCTTCTGCCTGGCGGCAAGAGGGTATCGTTCTTCGTTCTGCTGATTTAATCTCTCTCTGTCTTGAGTGAAAAGAAAACTAAGGACCGTGACAGCCATAAAGAAGCTTGGGACTACAGTGACTTTCACATTATGCTCTAGGTCATAATTTATCATATGACTTATTATTATTACTCTTATTATTATTACCATTTTACTTATTTGTTTTTTTTTTTTTTGCAGTTTTTGTTTATTTGTTTGAGCTTCACTACAATGGTTATCTGCTAAAATGTCCTTAATTTCAAGATGTGGGATTTTCATTCCAAGATATTGTGGTGTCTATGTGTTACTCTTTTCTTCTGTAAATCAATGGAATAAAAAATTAATGTAGATAAAAATCTGAAACTTTTATCACCTTTTATTCCAGGTTTGTAATTGGAGTAAAGTGTTTGTCTGATTGCAACTCGAAGTAGATAATACCTCTGTAAAATTTCATTTGCTCACTCAATTACAGGCATAGAATTTTGGAGGAAAAAAACAATAGAAAACTCTTGCTTCAATCCTCTACTTTAATGTACAATAGTTTGTAACTGAGGAAAATTACTTTTTCAATGAGAACAAGTTTTGAAAAATAACGTAACTAACAGAAGGAACTTTGATGGGTAATTTGAAAGCTGCTGTGAAACCTTATCAATCTCTGTGACACATTGTTTACATTAGCTAAGAGACAAGACAGACTGAGGAAAAAAAAAAAAGAGTAGATGAGATGGAAGATACGGAGATTTAAAAAGAACTCAAATTGACAAATGCCTGAAAGAGCTGAGCAGGTGGGGGCCCTTGGGGAGGGGGGGCAGAAGTACTTTGGAATTCAGTAAGACCCAAAAGTAAGGTTTTGAAGAATAAGACAGAATAAAATAAAAAACATGTTTAACTAACAGAAAATTATGAAGGAGGTGAAATGCCAAAATTTTTAGACATGATGATATTATCAGAATCAATAAGGATAAGAATAGAATGCAAGTACAAGACTTGTAAATAAATTCTAAAATAACAATAATGAAGTATGAGAACAAATAAGGAAGCAGAGAAAATAGACAGGCATTCAAAAGTATTTACATGAAAATCAACACAACAGCAATCAAATAAAACTGCATATTTGTATGTTAAGGATTATAAAGTAAAGCTTCAAAGTATGAAATTCAAAGAAATCTTTCTTCTAGCTGAAATATTTTTATTTTAAAAGTCTCTAAGGGATATTTTGAAAGAAGACACTTGGATGTGTCATGGCAGAAAACTTGGTACGTTCATAAAAACTCATAAATGCTAATTGCTGTTAAATAAGTTTAAATTTAACAAAACTAAACTCTGAAATTTGCCAGAGCTGATGGTAAGGTCACTGAACAGTGAAGAAACAGAGAAGATGCCTTTGGCTAGGATAGGTACTCCCATCTGTTTTTGAAGAATAAGTATTTGTGGGAGGTGAGTGTCTCCTGTTTTACATATGTCTTATGAAGTACCTTTTTTCATTGCAACAAGGGATAATTATGTAAGTAACTAATTAATCAGGGCATGATTATCATTATCTAATCAGGGCCCTAGTCTGTTGGGAAACTAAGGGGAAAGTGGAAGCCAGAAACCAGAATACATCAAGACCCAGACCTAACAGAATAGTCACAGAGGCAGTGACAAAAGCAAACCTCCTGGTGACATTGGGTGATGGGCTGTGGAGAAACTGCAGACACCGCTTCCAGAAGATGGGCCTAGGCTGCGCAGCAGTGAGGCTGTGAACCATGGGCCCGGGCCGGGAGGGGCATGGGCAAGGACAGAGCTCTGCCACCTGTGGGAAACGTACAGGGGAAGGGGAGTGGGCAGCAACAGAGAGAGAGCGGACAGAACAGGTATAAAGGGGCACTCTGTGTGGAACAGTGCCATCAGCATGCCTGTCTGGCTAAGCCCAGTACCCAGTCACCGAGCCTCTCCTGTCTTCTCACGAAATCCTTTCCTAACTAAGCCTATGTGTGTTCTCATTGTCCCACAAGTGTCAGAGCCACAGGGACCAGTGCCATCTCCTGGGGAAGGGGCGAGCGGACCGGATGCCAGCAGGAACCGGTGTCAGACTGGGGGCATCAGGCTGGGAGGGATTCCCTGGTTGAGCAAGAGGCCTGGGGTGCAGGCAGCGGTGCAGTGCAGGCAGAGGGGCCATGCTGTGCTCGGGGTGGCAGGTGTGTGAGTGCTGGTGACCTGGGGTTGTCCCATGTGGGCCTGCAGCAGGGCCTGCTGGCTCTGCCAGCCCCAGTGTGGAAGTGGACAGGCTCTGCCCCGGGGGTATGGGGTCCTGTGTTCAGGGCCTGCTGCAGGCAGCTCCTGGGCTGGGGCTGGCTGTGGGAATAGTCCTGCACGTGTCCTCTGGGTGTGTGCGTGTTTCTGTGTGTCTGTCTGTCAACGGGACTGGTGCTCAGCTTCACTGCTGGCTGGAGCTGCAGAGGGGAAAGTGACAGCCACGTCCCCCAGCCTGGGTGCAGCTGTGGGTCCTGGGCACTGGACCGGGCCGGAGCAGCTGGGCAGGAGGGGCTGGAAGAGATGGCCGCACTCCTGACATCCCTTAACATACCGTACAAGAATCAAGAGAATGTTCTCAAAGGTGCTGTCCAGAATTCTTGGCACTAAACTTAGCCAGAATTCCCTGGAAGTTGATAAGAATTGTTCATGTTGATATTAGTCTATTAAATTTTTTAGGCACCTCGGTACTTACAGCTTTGTGCCAAGACCAGTAGTCAAAACACAAAAATATTAAGTAAACATGGGGAGAAACTGTACACTTAGCAATTGTAACAGCAGAAGCCAAAAGTGTAAGAGGTCATGAAGGAAAGCTCATGTCAGTTCCATTACCACTACCAGGCAATGCAGGATTTTATGCTTATCCAAAGCATAGTTATGAAAGTTCTCTGTATTTCCTAATGATAAACACAAATATTCTCTTCTGCTTACAGTATGTTTTTTACCTGCTCTGTGTCTGAGCTGTACATGACCCCAAACTGAAGAGGTCAGGTCTGTGGCCTTGCTCTCCCCATGTCTCAGCTCGTGGGTGAAATGTAGCCTGCTGACAAGCGTATCTTGCACTGTACAAGGTACCCTGCCCTGCTCAATCAGTCCAAATCACTGCCTGAATAACAGTTCCTGTCCCTCATCCAAAAGTCAGTGGAAAATTCTGTTCCTCTGCAGTCTATTTTAAAATGAGGGGGAAAAAAAAAAAAAAAAAGAAAAAAAAAAAAAAAAAAAAAAAAAAAAAAGAAAATTTAAAAAAAAAAAAAAAAAGCAAAGAAGAAAAACCAGGAATTCAAGGAAAGGAAAAAAAGAAAAAAGAAAAAAAAAAAAAGCAAAAATGGAAAAAAAAAAAAAAAGAACAAGAAAAAAACCTGAAGAATAGTGTAGGATTGTGAATTACTTCCATTAATTGTGCACATGCTGAACTTCTATCCCACTGTGAAGCTCACATAGCTTGTCCTTACTGCTTTTTCTGACATTAAAGCAAAACTGAAATAATGGAGTAAAGTTGATCAAAAGTTGACAGAATTTTACAGAAATTCAAAAACCTTGCAATAAATCCTGAATCAGATAAATTCCACATGGCTTAAGGGCTTCTTAAGGACTGCTGTATGACAGAAGAGAATATCTCCAGTTGTTGTTGTTGTTGTTGTTGTTGTTGTTGTTGTTTTTGTTTTGTTTTGCTTTTGCAGGACATGGAAGTATTTTCAGAGCATAAGATGAAAAATAAGACCTTCTGCAAGCCCACAGTAGAAGGCAAAATGCTTTCTGTCTTCCTTCCACACGATAATTCTAGTTTGGCTTTGTTCTTAAAAGTCTTTTATATTCACCTAAGGTTCTGTAATACTGCACAGAATAAGACAGAAGCAAAAGAAGAAGAAGAGAAATAAAACAAAACAGTCATATTTTAAATGAACATCTTTGCAGATTAACCAACAAACACAATGTGAGGATGAAGTAAGAGATGCCTATCCAAACAAGTAACTTGAATAAACCTCTGGTATTTTCGTTGCTAGGAAAAGAACAGTGGGCATAAGAAGAAAAGTTATTCGGAGTCCTCATCTTTGCATGACAAAATACTAGTAATAAAGACTAAATTTATGAAAATCTAATATTGCAATTATTTTTGGTGACTGAGGGAAAACAGTTACTATCTCTCTTTTTATGCATGGGAAGTCCTCACTCAGGATATATGAACACCTTGCAGAGATATTAAACATTATCCATAGTTATTTTCTTGTCTTCCTAAGAAGAACTTTTGTTCAAAAAAAAAAAACTTGACAAGTAGTGATAAAAACATTTTACTCAGTCTCCTTAGGTCAATCACTCTTCTTGATGATTTTTTGGTAGATTAGTTTAGATATGAAAAAAGATTTTCTTCTTTCAGTTCAAGGCTTATTTGCTTCTTTATCACCTAGATAACCACCTTAGCCTTTTTTGGAAACTTCTCCGGCCTCAATGCTAAGAAATGTGCCAATAAAGAGATTACATCAAAAATAAGAAATCACTCTGTCCTATACCACTCCTGCACTGCTGCACTGGAGATAGGAGACTAACAGAGGAATATTGTAATAGTTGGAACTGACTGAAGTAGAAATTAATCAAAGGTAAAATGAACTCTGCATATTAGCAGAAGCCAACAAGAAGGCTATAGAAATTCAGAGTGTGTTATCCTGCAGTCTCTATCTTTGCACTATATGTTCATGATGCACCATAGTAGATTTTCTTTTAGGCTGGTAGTCTAAAATCAGTCTAAAAATTTGCAGTGTTTGGTGACACTCTGTCTAAGCAGTGAGTTCCCTAACAGACAGAGAAAAATTATGAATAATCAAGTAACAAATACATGGACTGATACATCTTCAAGTTTGATGTCAGCTTTCTTAGGATAGTTTCCTGATTTTAACTTGGCTAAATTAAGCCATAAGTAACAAATACTTCAGAGAAGTGAGAGATATAACATTTACTCCAAAGATAAGTGGTCAAGTACCAAAGAAAAACAATATTATCTGCACAGAAAACAGGCTGCTTTGTCTAAAAGAAAGAGAAAAATTTGTATTTCCTTCCTCCAAAATAAAGGATTACATTATGTTGTAACCACATAACTTACATAACAGAAAATTATGTAGCTAAAGAGAACAAGTCATATACATCTCCTTTTAGTCTACACTTAAAAAAAATAGTGGTGGGCAAAAGTGGAAGGATGTCATGCACAGTTAGAGCAAGTGCAGTTACATAATATTCCTGATAAAAGCTTTCAAAACCCTGTTTGTCCAGCTCTAGTCACAGCTGTGAAAATATTTATTGCAGACTTTGAAAAGATGTTTACAACACAAGTTTGAGTAGAATGCCCTAAATAGATTGACAAAGCACATGCAGTGATTTGGAGAGCTCTCACAGGAAGCTCCCACTCCTGCTGCATTCACCAGCAGCTAGGCTAGCAGCATAAGGGCTGCAAACATCCACTGCCGTGCTCTCCTGCAATGCATTGGCAAGGTCCCAGAGCACTACCTGCTGGTGTGAGTGCAGGTAGAACAGGGTGTTTAAGGCGTTTGCTTGCAGTCAGAGTTCTCAGTAGTCTGACTGAATTGTCACTGTGTGAGTTACCTCTAAGCAGCAATGCCCAGCCTTTCTTCTTAGTCTTAAATTTAGAGGCTACTGTTCTTCTCAGAGTTTACAGAGCATTTCCTCCCTTTGTGTTTTGTTGCCATTAGTATCACAGAGTCATAAATGTTGGAAAAGATCTTTGTTGTTATGGTTTGTTTTGGGTTTTAACTGTATGTATTGTTGTCACTGTAACCACGTGATTCAAGATGTGGCGTGACATGTCTTCTATTCTTTAACTGGGCCTGGAACTTAGGGTCAATACAGAACTTGAAAAGTCTAAGTTCAGATTTTACACTAAGTGATTACTTTAGAACTTCTAGTATACTTCACTACTGTGATCTCCAGGATGTGAATACTCTGCAAACTGATGTGTGTGCCAGAACTTCAACAGCGTGATCAGATAAACAGTGATCTGCTGAACATTTGTTGCCACTCCACTCAGAGAGATTTCGTTGGTCCAAGTTGTACTGGGAAAGTAAGTTAAGAAATAACATGAATCTAATGAAAGTAAAAAGGAAATGTAAAATGCTTGAGGAGATATTAATAAACCAATAACTGGCGAACACAAGTCTAGACCATCTCATGTCCCCTATATTCACCTTTCAGGATCCATAGGCATGGGCGACATTGTACCTTCCAGAAATTTTCTATCAATGTGATTTTCAAGTGAAACAAAAGATTGTCACTCCAGGTAATACTGCTGCATGTTATCTAATCTGAGATAACTACAAAAGATAGCAAACTGAAAATGACAGGATTTCTTTAAACATAGATCTCAGTGTATAGGCTCTGAAATATAAATAGGATTGCAAATATTTTCCTCCCTAATGACAGAAATATATTTGTTGATCACTTTGATTTAGGAATATGTGTATTTTAGAAAACTTGGTATTGGTTTGCATGATATCTAATGATAGCACCAACAGTAATGAAAATTACTCAAATGAAGTATTATCATGATGTATTTAATTTGAGGACAAGCTGGGAAAACAAGAAGACATAATAGAGCTATAAATCATTGGGGTTTCTAGCTGATATTGTAAAGTAAAGTTGCAAAATAATTTAGTAAAGCTGAAAAGCTGAAGTTGGTCTTATCTATAAATTAATTCTTAAATTTACAAACTAACAAAAATGAACTAACTTTATCTGTAGATCATACAATATTTTCCTTGCTGTGGAAACAACGGATTACATTATGATGAATGATCTAAGTAAGAGAGGTGGATTTTTGTTGTTATTTTTGTTTGTTTGTTTATTTTACACCACTGGTTCTGAGTTATACAGTATCTCAAATTTAAGCCAGAAAAGAGAGAAAATCCTGTAATAACAAGGCATTATTATCTTGCATCATTTTGCCATAGGACCGTGGCACAACTGGGATGACAAGTACAAAGGACAAGAAAACTTCCTCACAGTTCTTCTGACTTCTCATGACAGAAAAAGTGAGATACCATGTTTCGAATACAAACACCTTGTGCTGTAGGATGTACAGAATGCTGTCACTAGACCCAGACTAATCTTCTGTATTAAAAAAAAAAATAATAAATAAATAAAATCCAAAAATGTGAAATTAATTTGTCTCTCTCGTACAGAATATATTTATTTTACTGAAAACAATAAGATATCACACTTTTTTTTTTATTATTATTTTTTTTCCTGCAAATGCTACCTTCTTTTTTTTCAATGACATCTCTTCCTATATCTTCTCACTTGAAATGGAATAGAATAGTTTGCTCGGAAGGAACCTACAAACATCATCTTGTCTAACTGCCTGGCCACTTCAGGACTAGCCAAAAGTTAAAGCACATTAATGAGGGCATTAACCAAATGCCTTTTGAACAGTGATAGTTGTGGGGCATCAACCACTTGTCCACCACCCTTACAGCAAGGAAGTTTTTTGGAATGTCTGATCTGAACCTGAACATCTTTGTGCCATTCCCATGCATCCTGTCATTGGTTACCATGGAGAAGAGATCAGCACTTCCCTCTGTGCTTCCCTTCCCCAGGGAGCTGCAGGGACCATGAGGTTGCCTCTCAGCCTCCTTTTCTCCAAATTGGACAGCCCACATATTCTTCACCTCTCCTCGCAGGGCATACCTTCCAGTTTTTTCCCAGATTTCTCAACCTCCCCAGGACACATTCAAGTATAACACCCTTTTCATATTTTGGAACATAATATTGTGTACAGTTGAGGCTGGACCCATCAGGTGAATCACTTCTTTTGACCAGCTGGCTGTGCTGTATTTATCTCACCCCAAAATACATTTTGCCCTCTTGGCTCCCAGGCACACTGCTGGCCCATGCTGAGCCTGCTGGCACCAGCACCCCCAGGTCCCTTCATGCTGAGCTGTTCTCCAGCCACTTGGCTCCCATCTGTGCCTGCATCTGGCATGGCTCAGTCCCAGGTGCAGACCCCAGTATTTACCCTTGTTGAACTTCATCCCACTGCTTAATGCCCCAATGTACCTAGATCTATCCACATGGTGTTTCATTCCTCCAGGGAGTCAACAACACCTTGGAGTTCAGTGTCATCAGCAAACTTACTGATTCCATTCGTGCATTCATATCATTGATAAAAATGCTGGACAGGACTGGCCCTAGAATTGAGTCCTAGGGAACACAACTAATGACTGGCCCCCAGCCAGGTATAGCCCTATTCACTACAACGCTCAGAGCTCTACTGTTGAGCCAAGTTTCCGCAGCATTTGTTGTTGTAATAACTATGTGATAAACACTGTAATGTTATTCAAACAAATAAATTATTACTGTAAAACTCAAAATCTGTAGAACTTTAATAGACATTCAAATGAGGACAAATTGTAGAAAGATTCACCAAACTGATCAATTAGTCAAGCTTAGATTTGTATACAAAAGCAAATGAAAAAGAGAAGTGAACAAAGAATAATTTTTTATACTAATAAAAAAATGACACTGTAGGACCTAATCATTAGGCTACTATGTAACTGTCAGCGTTTCAGCCTGAGGTACATATATCCATGAACCCACAAAAATTATCTTTTAAAAAAGCATGCAGAAAAATAACTTCGTTAAATTTCTCGAGTAGTTTTCATATCTTCTGGAAAATGTGTGGATTTGAAATTACAGGAGTAATTCCTGAACAACAGGAGAATTCCTGACATTTACTGATTTTGTGCATGATTTCATTTGTTAAAATAAATAAATAAACAAACAAACAACAAGAAAAAATATCTAGCTATATAACAGACACTGACTACATTGTAAACATAGAACTTCCAAAGGATGAAACCCAGATGTTTTCTTTGACAGATCATTTAGCTAACAAGGGAAAAAAAATAAACTCTAGTGCTTTAAATACAAATATATTTAAAATTTCTGTCTTCCTCAGACTATAAGTCTATCTGCCATGAAATCCTCTGACATCAAAGTGCAATCATAGCACAACTGAGATGAAGTCCTGTTATTAGTCCCACAATGTTTCAACTGTGATAATTCTGATTTAGGTGTTCAGTTTGAAACAAGTGCATTCATTATAAAGGAAGATGGACATTACACTGCTTAAATTCTAATCAGCATTAGCATTTATGACTTTTATTTTCAGTGTAAGGTTTTTGGAAATGTCTGTGTATGTTTATTACCGAAAGGAAACAAATGTTTAATGTGAAATTGAATTCCTATTTTAGCATGTCATCGCTGACTTAATTTTCATTATCACTTATAAAAACAGAATTTGGTTCATCTGGACACGCTTTTTTGGATTGTCTGTGACTGAAGCTCTGAAAAGTGCTGGAAACCATCTACAGATGTTTAGACAGGCAGATTACAAACAGAAACCAAACAATACAGTAAAAAGGTTTTTTGCCTTTCCCCTAAAGGGTAAAACAATGTCAGTTTTTAGTTCCCATCTGATTAGTTACAAGCCCATATCAGGAAAAATTTAGTTGTGTTGTAACTTTTAAAAAAGGGGAGAATAATTTCCAACCAACAGAATATAAAGCAACAAAAATTGCTAGAGGATGGTACTGCAATGGGAATCCTAGAAAAAGAATCCCTGTAAAGAGATCATGGTGATGAAACCACGGAGGACGAACAATAATACTATAACCAGCAGTGAGAGAGTGATTATTTTATAGATTTTTTTTTCCTGTTCTTTGATTGTTCTTCAGTTTCCAGATATTGATATTACTGTGGTTTTTTGGTCATGTCTGTCACTCTGTGCAGCCAGTCTTAAGTGTAGATTTTTCTTTCTTAATTAGCTGTGTTCAGAGGGTGTGTAATAACAAATCCCAAGAGCAAGTCAATAGAAATAGGCCCCACTGAAAATGGTTAGTCTGCTCCCTCAGGTGTATTTACACTGGTCTCCAACTGGGAACGCTTCCCTCTAGTCCCCTCTCACTGCTTACTCATGTCTACATGTTCCTTCTACCACTGACTTCTTGCAGTTTTGAGAGACCCGCAACTTTGGCCTAGAAGGGATCTTTAAAGCTACTAGCTTCCACTAACAATGCTCCAGCTGTAGAGAGCTAGGTATCTGCTTAGGTGCATAAAAAGGTCAGGGAGAGCAAAAGTTTGTAAGGAGCCCGGCACAGTAAATGTTTTGGTGCTTACCACTTCAGTTTGAAAAACGTTGCTCAGGATGAAAGTATAAACTTCAAGAAGGAAACAGTTGGACATACAATTAAGTTAGCTGGTAGTCTAGGGCAGCCAGCTCCCAGCTGAAGGGAACATATCAATGTGAGGATTCACCTAAATGTATTTTGAAAAGCTGGCTCAGAAGAGATGGATGGAGTTAACTTTGGAGACCTATTGAACTCAGTGGAGCGAATCAGCTCATCTACCTATGAATACATAAACACTGGATGTCATAACTAATGTACATGTCCAAGCTTCTGGCATACTCTGAGAAGGAAACAGTGACCTGTAAGTACTGATTCATTCTCTTCTCAGGCACTTATTAGGAAAAGGTAATTCAATGTGAGAAGATATCTGCTTTAAAAAATTTACAGGGAAGACTAAAATATACTATCCGAAGATTTCATCTATATTATCTCCAGGCTGAAGATGTCATCACTACTTCAGAATAAACTCTGCTTCTCGTATACGTGCCAGTGATAGAACGTAAGGCAAAAAGAATGAAGCTGAATTGTGTTTCACTTCCCAAACAAAATAAAATGACTACAGAGAAATATCATGAGACCAAAACTCTGTTATGTAAATGGTTTGCAGTATTTCAGCCACCCACTGGCACCCTCTGTAGCACCTATATGTTCATTTTGGCATGAATTAAACACCTCTGCCTCTGCAAACAGCATCTTCATTGTGTTTATTCTTCAGATATTAAAAAAGTAGGCCACAGAAGTGAATGCACTTCACTTCAGTTGCAGTCACCTGAGCTGCCTTCTTTAGTTCTGTGACAGGTAAGGTAATGATAAAAATAGCCAAGTCCCTGTGCAATTTGTCTAAGATAACAACATAACCTAAGCAATGCCCATATTCCAGGAGTACAAGAATTGGGTAGTCCAAGTGCCCGGCATGTAGATTTGGCAATAATCCCTTTTGATTTGGCAATAAAACCCTTGGCTGATGTAACATTTTCTTCTTAAACGTGATATGACCTAGCCTGCATTACTGCACAAGGTCCACAGGGTTAATTACTACTAAAACATCATGTGTTTTTATATACAGTAGTTATTTTATTTTTTTCTGCTTTAATGTGGCTTGCTGACGAGAACAGTTTTCTGCTGGTTTGTTTGTATACCTGTATAAGATAGTGATATAAAGGAGTCAACAACAAGAAAATTGGTGTTCTGTGAAAATGTGGTTAAATCTCTTCTGGATTAGGAAGGATTTATATTGTATGCAGATATGTGATTTCAGTGGCTCAGATCTAGCACTTTTCTCAGTAACGAAAATGAAACTGAATTTCCTTCAAATATTTTGTGAAGGTAGATCTTTTTAATTGTGTTACTATAATAAAGCAGAGGTGTTTTTGTGCATTAACTACTACCAGCAAAAGCAACATCTGGGTAAGGAGGATGGTGATCCTTCAGGAGTTATAGAATACAAAATGACATCATGCTTTAGTAGTTCAGTACCTGGCAATCTCATGTGAATTGTGGTCCTCAGCCACATTAGTTTGCAATATGTTTCCACTGCTTGTTCAAAAATGTATTAGTCTACAAAGAAGTGACTGGTAAAACATCAGGTAAAGCTCTGTTCTGGTTCACAGAGTAGTGTTTCTCTCACCTAAAGCAATGGTGTTTAATTTACAAATATTAGAATCAAAACAGGAGGAAAAAAAAAAAAAAAAAAGTAAGGGATATGAAACAGAAAATGTAAATTTAACCTGGCTGCTAACATTCATTTTAGTCTGTACTAGCTCTACAAAACACAGCTACTCAGATTCACAGGTTAATATCACAAAATCACAGAATCTTTGAAGTTTACAGGTACCTCTGGAGGTCATCTAGCCTGCTTGATCAGTGCTGCCTACAGCAGGTTGCCAAGAACCGTGTCTAGATGGTCCAGCCTGGGCTACAGCAACCATGCCATGGTCAGGTTCATAACCTTAAGGAACAAGGGCCTGGCAAAGAGTGGAGACAGGAGACTGAGCTTCAGGAGAGCGAACTTGAAGCTATTTAAGGAATTGTTGGAAGACATCTCCTGGGAAGCTGTCCTTAGGGATGAGGAAGTGGAACAGAGCTGGCAGCACTTAAAGAACATCTTTCTGAGAGCACAAGAGCTCTCTGTTCTCCAGAATAAGAAATCAGGCAGAGGAGGCAAGAAACCAGCGTGGCTGAGCAAGGACCTGCTGGTCGAGCTCAGGGAAAAGAAGGAAAAGTATAGGCAGTGGAAGCAGGGATGGGTGGCCTGGGAGGAATACAGGGATGTCGTCAGGATGCGCAGGGATGCAATCAGGAAAGCCAGGGCGCAGATGGAATTAAGTTTGGTCAGAGATGTAAAAACCAACAAGAAGAGTTTCTTTAGCTACATAGGGCAGAAGAGACAGGTGAAGGAGAATGACCCCTTCTGATGAATGGAAAGAGAGAACTGGCCTCCTCAGATGTGGAGAAGGCTGAGGTACTTAATGAGTACTTTGCCTTGGTCTTCACTGCTGGTGAGGCTGCCCAAGTCACTCATGTCCCCGATGTTCCAAGGGATGGGGGGAGCAAAATCCTTCCAACTGTAAAGAGCGGAGCAAGTCCAAGACCACCTCATGAGGCTGAAAGTGTACAAGTCTATGGGGCCACACAATACCATAAAATCATAGAATCATGGAATGACCTGGGTTGAAAAGGGCCTTAAAGATCATGTAGTTTCAACCCCCTTGTTGGGGACAGGGTTGCCCACCGTTAGACCAGGCTGCCCAGGGCCCCACCCAACCTGGCTTTGAATGACTCCAGGCATGGGCCATCCACGACTTCTCTGGGCAATCTGTTCCACTGCCCCACCACACTCTCAGCAAAAAATCTCCCCTCTCTTAATTTAAAACCAACCCCCCTTGTCCTATCACTATCAACCCATGTAAGAAGTTGCTCCCCCTCCTATTTATAAGCTCTTTTCAAGTACTGGAAGGCTGCAATGAGGTCTCCCCAGAGCCTTCTCTTTTCCAAGCTAAACAAGTGCAGTTCCCTCAACCTTTCCTCATAGGAGAGGTGCTCCAGCCCTCTGATCATTTTCATGGCCCTCTTCCGGACCCACTCCAGCAGCTCCACATCTTTCTTCTGCTGGATGCCCCAGGCCAGGATGCAGTACTTCAGATGGGTTCTCACTAAGGGCAGAGCAGAGGGGAGACAATCACCTCCTTCTCCCTGCTGGCCACTCCTCTTTTGATGCAGTCCAGGCTACAGTTGGCCTTCCAGGTTGCAGGAGCACGCTGCAGCTTATGTCCAGCTTTTTGTCCATCAGAACCCCCAAGTCCTTCTCTGCAGGGCTGCTCTCAAGGACTTCTTCTCCCAGTCTTTACACGTACCTGGGATTGCCGCAACCCAGGGGGCTTTGTTGAACCTCATTACGTTCTCATGGGCCCACTTTTCAAACCTGTCCAGGTCCCTCTGGATGGCATTCTTTCCCTCTATTTTAACAACTACACCTCTCAGCTTGGTGTCATCTATAAACTTGCTGAAGTTGCACTAGATTCCATTGTCTAGGTCGTTGATAAAGACGTTGAAGAGCATTGGCCCCAAGACTGACCTTTAGGGGACACCACTCATGACCAGCCTCCACCTGGATGTAGAGCCATTGACCACAGTCCTTTGGCTGAGACTGTTCAACCAATTGTTTATCCATCAAATAGTCTACCCTTCAAATCCACATCTCTCCAATTTAGAGAGAAGGATATGGTGAGGGACCATGTCAAAGGCCTTGCATAAGTCCTGGTAGACAACATCCATTGCCATTCCTTTATTCATTGATGCCATCACTCCATCATAGAAGGGCAGCAGATTGGTGAGGCATGGTCTGTCCTTGGTGAAGCCGTACTGGCTGTCTCAAACCACCTCTAAGTATGGGTAACTTTGCATTAAGGTAGAGATCATACTGAGAGGGGGGTCAGTGTTCTCTCCTATAGCTGTAGAAATAACCCATTTCTGTCTGACCCAAATCTACAAAGCAAACGGCATATTTATTCCATGACATGGAAATTTTAGAGAGGCATAGTTGAAATACAGCTGAGAATACTTCTTTTGTGCCTTAAGGAGAAAGCACAGATTTTTTAGTGAATTATGTCTTTTTTCACTAATTGAAAAATAATCTCATTATACATTTTTGTCAGATTCAGTTTCTAGTGGAATGACTAGCTCTTGTTAGTTGCATATCCAATTATATACCTTGTTTATACATTCACATACACAATTTAAAAGTTTCAGCAATATGTTCAAGGAAACAAATAATTAAGTAGTCTTGGTAAGTCTAACTTCACAGAGACTCTGCACAGTTGTTTGTATGTATAAATAAGTATAAAATTGCTTCTCTCTATTCTACATGCTTGGTAAGTTTTCACCAACAATTTATTAAATGTGTTCATAAACAACTTGCATATACGTGTTGCTGTGGCTGTAAATAGCCAATTGATATGTGTAATTGATATAACTATGAACAATTCAGGATTCAAATCATGTTTTCATTCTGCTTGTAACTTTTGAATAAAATCAATGTTAAATAAATATATGAAAAAGATATAATAGTGTCAACGTAGCTGAATGAGTAGGTTAAATCACTGAAATGTCTTATGAGTAGGAAAAAGCCTAGATACAAGATTTGTAAATATTTATAATTAAAAGCAGAATTAAAGTGCTGTCAAAATTCTAACACCACATTCTGAAACACAGGCTTTCTGCAAACACATAGTTTTCCTGTGTTTTCACAAGAATGAGATCCAGCTTCCAAAAAAAAAAAGAAAAAATAGGTCACATTAAAATAAAGAACATTGCCAGGAGTAGTCAAAAAAAAAAGGTTAAAATGGATGTACAATCTTGGTGAAAAGTGACGATGTATTATCAACAAAACCAAAATCTGTTGTTGGCAAGAAATTACATGAAATGTGGTATGTTTCATGCAGCATGGAAGTAACTAAGTAGTCATGTATTCTTCCCTGGATTCTCATGAGATCAGATTTTTTTTCCCTGACCTTGAAGATAAAGCACATTGTTTAAGTATTTTATTGTTTGTAGAAAACAAATCTAACTACATACCTATAATAACAATTCCTGCTTGTTTAGGTAAGGTTTAAAACAAGGTTTGTGAGGAGTATGCACATGTTTGTACTAAGCACATTAAATGTCTCCAAATTATTAATAAATATGTAGAAAAAAAAAATATGTTAGTAAACTGCTTAGAAAACGTTTGTAACTATAATGACCCAAATATTACAAAATACATTTAAATATGTACCTCTAATATATTTTACCAGATGAGCTTATACCATGCATGAGGAGGATCAACTCTCAGAGGCATTGTATACAACAATATGTTGTATACAATTAATTGTGCTTAGTCTTATAGTCTTATCATTTCTGTAGTTTGATACTGTTCTTTCATTAGGAGGCATTTAAACACCTTTACTCCGTTCCGGGTTACACACTGCAGTCTACACTTGATAAAATCTTAACTTCAAATGAGGAATGCAATTTATTGGTTTTTTTTTTTTTTCAGTTAACAATAGAAAAACAATATCAGTGTTTTCAGGAAAACTCACTTGCAATGCACCGTCTTTAAAAAAATCTTCAGCAGGAAAAATCGGTCCCTCTCAAATACTCTTTGCAAGACAGGCTAACTTTTCCAAAACCTATTCAAGCTGATATACTCTATCTGATTAATCAAGCTTACTATCAAATGAAATTGTTCAACTATTAATTTAACTGACTGTGAACAAAATTTTAAAGTGTTCTTATAGTAAAAATAAAAGTTTTATTTTGTGCTGTAAATGAACATGGTTTTGACTGTATTCATTCTAATCTGGGAATTATTTCATATTATTTCATATTTCATTCTGTTACAGTTAAAAATTTTCTACTCAAAAGTGCTAGCTACACAATAAGAAAGAAAAATCACAGATTTCCAGGAAACGTAATCACTGTTTCAAATTCAAAGGTGGTTATATTCCAGATGAGTGTCTGTATAGTAGTCATAGCTGCAGTTCTATAGACTTGCCAGTAAAAATAAAGTCCAAATTTACTTTTACATTTTAAAATCTTGAAATAGAAAAGCTGTAAAAATGGGAACGATATGAAACGGGAAAACTCTGAGAAGTCCATAGTACTTCCAAAAGTTCAGGACTTTCAAATAACAGACAAGTCTGCTTGCACATACTTGTCACAAAGCATAGTTTAGCAAATTGAAAAAGGAAAAGGAGCAGTCCATTACTTTGAATCTAGTGGAGCCACCAGAGTGTGCATTATTCTGCTGCTATTGTGGGTCTGGTCAACTGTTACAAGATATTCTCTGAATTCATACCAATGAGCTACAGGGAACTCAGTGTGTTGTATGGGGCTGGGGGTTGGAGGAGGGTAGTTCTGAACGACCAAGATGTTTATATGCTTCTCAGAGCAATCATTATCAAGTATCTCTACATGTTCATTTTTCTGTCTTTTTTTTTTTTTTTTTATGTTGTCTGATATATATCAGCATGAGGCCACGGGAAGCCTTAACAGTAAGCTGCGCAATAGATGTAAAAGAAAACACTATGGTGTGCCTTTATTCAAATGATAAGCCAGCCTTTTATGCAGTATTTAATCAGCGTGAAAACAGCTTAAAACCTTCACAGAACTTCACAGGACTTCAAGGATGTCCTGTAAAAGCAACACTGGTACTACAGTTTACCACCCTGAAAAAGGCTAAGAAAGCAGCACAGACAATTTTCCAACTGTTTAATCACAACTGCCTCCCACTCCCCTGGGTCTAGATGATTCTTCACTTTCCCATCACACAGCCAGTGTTCTGCCTACACTGTAACACACACATGTTAGTGCAGCATACCAACAGTCTTATGGCTACTTCAGCTAGACTGAGCCCAGAATTTCAAATGAACTAGCCCAGGCAAAGAAAATGGTACAAGTACAAAAATTCACCGCAATATACTGCAACAGGCCGTGTGGAGATCCCCTTATAATCAGCTGCTGACTGAGACCTCTGCCACATTAGCATTAATATATATGAAGAATATTTGTTAGCAAAACCGAAAACACTGACAAAACTGAAATCTTCGACAAAACTTCCCAGCACCTCAGATACACTAGATGTCTACAAAACTGTACAAAAAAAAGAAAACTGTTCTGCAGCTGAGATTAAACACAGCTACTGCTCCTGTTCTCTTTATGAGTATTCCAGTAATATTATAATAATTTTAATATCAGAAAAAGATAAATTAATTAATGAATTGGATCCTGGGGCTGCCCAAAGACCAGTGATCATGACATGAATATATTCAACATGAGTAAACAGGACAGACACAACTAGCTGTATACATTCTTGGTATTTCAGAAGAGAAAAAAATAATAAAATCTGGAAAAAACATTTAGAAAATCTAATTGAATATTTCCATATTTATATAGTTGCTGTTTATTAAATCTTTGGGAAAGAAAGACGTCTCATAAAACACTAGCTGGAAGATAAATTCAGAGAAATTCAAACTAAAAATAAAACACCAAATTTAGAGATGGCCTGGTTAATTCAAGTGTATTATTGGTGACGGGAAGGATTTTCTTTTTCTTCCTTCTTTGCCTTTCAAGTAAATTCATGATGTTTCATGATAATGCAGTTTGAGAATTAGAAGTTATTTCAGTCACTCCTGGGTAAAATGCTGGAATCCTCTTTTAGGCAGGAGTTCGGATTCAGTGCTCAAATGTTTTGTTAAGGACATAGTTATTTGTATGCTAGAATATTAAGTTAAAAATGTGACACTTCATATTAATTACTGAGTAATCCTTTTGTATAACCATAACATTAAGGGCTTTTTTAGTTTGTTTGCTTGTTTGCATTTTTTTTCCCATTAAACAGTATTTGGAACAGGAAAGAAAATATAAATTTAAATTTTCCTCAGAAGGGCTTGAGAAAGTCAATGGAAACACTTCTTCCGTCACTTTGGATGGAAATATAATCAACCATTTGAAGATAACCATTTGATTATCAAAGCAGAGTAATCCATGGATCCATTAGATACTTATGTATTCAAGACTCACTACAGCTCTATTTTACTAACGTTCTACACCTGGGTACATGTTTGACTGGGAGAAGGAAAAGCTAACAGCATCATCTCTCGTGCCCCTGAAAATCCAAGTGGGGATGAGGGGAGCAAAATCCTTCCCAGTGTAAGAGCGGAGCAAGTCCCAGACCACCTTATGAGACTGAATATCTACAAGTCTATGGGGCCGGATGGGATGCATCCCAGGGTCTTGAAGGATTTGGCTGATGTGGTTGCCGAGCCACTCTCCATCATACTTGAAGAGTCGTGGCTGTCAGGCGAGGTCCCCAGTGACTGGAAAAAGGGAAACATCACTCCCATTTCTAAGAAAGGGAGAAAGGAAGACCCGGGGAACTACAGGCCGGTGAGCCTCACGTCTGTGCCTGGGAAGATCATGGAGCGGATCCTCCTGGAGGAGATGCTAAGGCACATGCGAGATGAGGAGGTGATCCGAGACAGTCAGCACGGCTTCACCAAGGGCAGGTCGTGCCTGACCAATCTGGTGGCCTTCTATGATGCAGTGACAGCATCAGCGGACCAAGGGAGGGCGACGGATGTTGTCTACCTGGACTTGTGCAAGGCCTTTGACACGGTCCCGCACCATATCCTTATCTCTAAACTGGAGAGATACGGATTTGATGTGTGGACTGTTCGTTGGATAAAGAGCTGGCTGGCGTGTCACAGCCAAAGTGTTGTAGGCAATGGCTCTACGTCCAGGTGGAGGCTGGTCACGAGCGGTGTCCCCCAGGGGTCCGTCTTGGGACC
>VXAV01000456.1:22952-46749 GCA_013399715.1 Alectura lathami | reverse complement strand
AGGACAATCTTTAATTAACCCACGACAAATGTGTAGGACTTTTTGTGGAGATTTTTAAGGACAAAATAATGTCAATTTGCATAGTCAGTTCAATTGAATGTGGATTTCTTGATACCAGTCCTGTATTCCTCCAATATATAATAGAGTTCAGAAAGAATTAAGAATATAACATTAATGCAGAAGATGGAAAGAATGCATTTCTGCTTTCTTCTTGAAATTTATGGTAATAACAGAAAGTAAGCACAAAAAAAATCCTGGCACACATAACAGTAGCATATTTTGTATGTAACAAAATTTAATTAATAGTTAATAATCCCACATGGCTGAACTAATGAAGTTATAATTTGCAATATATGTACCTTTAACTTGAAATTAGGTAATTAAAATCTTGGGGTATAATTAAGGAATATAAAACCACCCAAATCAGACAAAAGAATTATTTGAGTTTCAAATGACAGATGGCTAGATCTTGCCAAACATAAAACAAAATATTGATTACTGCAATGAATTTTCTTAAAAGATTCTCTCTTTTTTATTTATTTTTAGCTGTTATTTGACAGTTACTTACCATAGTGGATAAGACTCAAGGACACATATACCCTCATATACCTTCATAATGCAGCACAATAGCATCATTTCATAGAGAGACATTTATCTGCTAATTAGATATAATCCATCATCAGCTGAAGCATAATTAAATGTAATCATTTCAAAGGCATTTGCATTATAAATAAGTGAGTAAAATGTGTAACTGAGAGAGCATTTACATAATTAATAATTATGTTTGATGTTCACTTACAAAAATGATTCATGTTTTTAAACAAAGAGTGAAACTGAGCATTGCTAGCAGGTTTTTTATGAATTGGTTTTTTTTTTTTTTTTTTGATCAAAGGTTTAAAGTGTCCAAAATCATTTATTAAGTTAATTTTCAGAATAAATGGATGCTTTTGTGGTACTATTTTCAGTATCAAACCTCTCCATCCTTCAATTTTCTGCCTTTGTTAGATTCTTTGTAAGAATGTCCTAATAAAAGAAATGATTTTAGAAGGATTCTTGGAACATACAAAGAAAACCACACGTTACAGCTCCACAGGATTCAAAGCTATTATGTGGATTCTTAAATGTGTGGGTTATGGTTTTATGACTAATTAAAAATATACTCTATATTACTGGAAATCTTCCATATGCTAGCATGCTACACAGAAAGATCAGTGTTAGCTATGTGATATGAAAATCATCTCCACATGCCCAGAGAGCCCAGAGGCATGAAGCAAGCTGAACAAACCCAATGACAATCTGAGCTTCAGTCCTGTCGTCTTAGAGCATCTGGAAGCCCAATGACACAGGGCAGCTCTCAGAGATGTCATATGAAACTGGTAGTGATGTTGCTCAGTAATGTTTTGAGTAAGTTCCTCTTCTCAGATATTTTTCTCATTTGCCACTGAAGTGAATAGAGATGGCATTCATGGGAGAGGATAGAATTTGACTAAAGTGGCAAGAAATGAAATATTTTTAATAAATCAATAAAAGTGCAATTTTTTTTTTCCTGAAAGAAATGATGTTTTTCAGAAGACACAAAAAACTAAAAGTAATAAAAATATCTGATTGGATTTGGTGTTGTGCATGCTGATACTGTTTAGTAGCAAAAGAACAAAAAAAGAGAGAAGGAGGTTTATTGCTGGCATCCTTGTTTCAACGAACGACAGCCCCTCTCTGTGCATCTCCTCCTTCCTTCCCTTCCAGGATGATCTCAAGTGTGTTTGTGGTGCAAGAAGGAAGAGTCTTCAGTGCCATATGCTGGCCACAGCCCGCACAGAAGGTGTACAGGATGTCCAAGTATAGTCTACTGCGCCCATGGAGACTGATGGTTTCAGATCTCTTCTGGGCAACACAGGAAACATGAAAGAATCACAATACTGTACCCTAGTGCTACTGCACTGCTTCTAATGCATTTGGCACTAATATGTGACAATCAACTGTGATTTAGAATAACCTATGTTTTCATGCTTTTGATTATTTTTTATATATATATTAGGAAAGACGTCCTTCCCATCTCTATTGATATCTCTTTTGTTATACTTGTGCCTTTGCTGCAAAAGCTTCAAGCGTTTCAACAGTTTATTTGTTTCCTCTGCATACAAAATTATACATACCAGTAGCTTTAGATTTTTAAAATTGGGGGAGGAAGGAGAGAGAAAAAAGAGGTACAGCTTTTATAGAAACTGATAAGCAGATAATAAAATACAGTTGTGTTACTTCTGTGGATATGCATTTAATAACAGTTAAGTATTGAAATAATCTTTTTAAATATTTTTACTTTTTCTCATCTTGCAAATTATAATAAGCCTACATTTTAATCTATTTTTTTTTTTAATCCGAAGTCTGTGTATTTAATTTGTAAACAAAACAGTGTACATCAATACTTCTAGGAACTGGATGAGTGTGCTAAAATAATCAATACTCAAACAAAACTATATGCCTCTGCTTACATTTAATTTCTGATGTTGACTTCACATGATTTCATGTTCATTTCTCATGTTATTGCTCATAAGCAATCCATGTTTTCCAAGACAAAATAATTTTTTTCTCAAGCCAGTGCAAAACATTCTACTCAATATGGATTTATGCCCACTTATTAAATTAAAAAAAAAAAAAAACCTTTTTGCAAAAACAATTCACTATGACACAAGCTGCTAAATGACACTTAAAATTAAATTGAACGGTAGGCACAATATAATAGAAAAAAATGTAGAAATAGCAATAATTATACTGGATTTTTCTTCTAAGAAGACCAGTTGTTAATTGAAGTTCTGAAATACTATTAAAAGGCAAAAATAAAGAAAAAAAATGAAAATTCATTGAAGCTCTAACTTTAAAGAAGATTTTCTTTGTTTTGAATCTATTATTTTCTTGGCAGACAGGTCATATAATATTTTTATTTTATCTTACAAACAAGTGAAGGTTTTGGAATAGAGTATGGCATCATGTAAATAAATATTTTATTATACTAGACACATAGTATTAGACAAGATTAAAAATGTATGTTTTTTTTTCATTAAAAACCTGGGTTGTTTTGTTTTTTTTTTTCCTACCGTGCAAACTAAATTTTTGTGTATTTACGTGTAATAGCTTTTTTGGAATAAGAATTAACTAATGTGGGTTCATTTCACTACTGCATTTCTTCTTGACTTCTTGTTTTTATAAATCACATTTCTTAGTTCACATCAGCAAATATTCATTTCCGTAAGACCCTGAATATTACATGTTATTTATTCTATTTTAGGAATGCTTGATCATTACGATCATGGTCATATGAATTATACTCATTACAAAGTAAAACTTCAAGTGCAGGCAATACAGCAATATATTTTTAGTGACCTTTCTCCCTTCTTCCTCCTTCACTCTCTGCAAATAGTCCCCTAAATTCTGTTAGGAGTTGCTGTATCAGAACTATGAGTAAGAGGGTTCAATCTGATGCCATTTTTCCCATGACTGGTTACACTCTATTATACAAGCAATTTTCTGCTAGTTCTTCACACACCATAGCACATGAGGAACTATATGTAGGAATGGAACGTTACTTTTATACAGTAACTCACTGAAGAATCTAAGAAGTATTTTCTGTTGTAATAGTGGTTTGGTTTATTTGTTTTTGTTTAAAATTTTGTTAGTTTGATCTAAAACTAAGCATTCTGAAATTCCCTAAAAGCATTCAGTGGTAACTGTGAAACTAACATTAGTTGTGTGAGATTTGAGATTTTTGAATTTCTTGTCCTCAGAAAACATCCACCAATGTCCAGAAAAACATTCATTAAAATGCTGAGAAAAACTACACAGCAGGTTCATAGTTAAATCATAGAATCATAGAATGGCTTGGGTTGGAAGGGACCTCAGAGATCATCTAGTTCCAGCCACCCTGCCATGGACAGGGCTGCCAGCCACTAGCTCACTAGATCAAACTGCCCAGGAACCCATCCAGCCTGGCCTTGAACACAGCCAGGGATGGGGCAGCCACAGCTCCTCTGGGCAGCCTGTGCCAGCGCCTCACCACTCTCTCAGGGAAGAATTTCTTCCTGATGTCCAACATAAACCTCCCCTCTTTCAATTTCAGCCCATTCCCCCTTGTCCTACCATTATCCACCCATGTAAAAAGTCGGTCCCCCTCCTGCCTGTAAGCTCCTTTCAAGTATTGGAAGGCTGCAATGAGGCCTCCCCGGAGCCTTCTCTTTTCCAAGCTGAACAGTCCCAACTCCCTCAACCTTTCCTCACAGGAGAGGTGCTCCAGCCCTCTGATCATTTTGGTGGCCCTCCTCTGGACCCGCTCCAACAGCTCCACATCCCCTCTGTACTGGGGGCCCCAGGCCTGGACACAGTACTCCAGGTGAGGCCTTCCAAGGGCAGAGTAGAGGGGGACGATCACCTCCCTCTCCCTGCTGGCCACCCCTCTCTTGATGCAGCCCAGGATGCCATTGGCCTTCCTGGCTGCAAGAGCACACTGCCGGCTCATGGCCAGCTTTTCGTCAACCATGATGCCCAAGTCCTTCTCCGCAGGGCTGCTCTCAAGGGGTTCTTCTCCCAGTCTGTACACACACCTGGGATTGCCCTGACCCAAGTGCAACACCTTGCACTTGGCCTTGTTGAACCTCATCAGGTTCTCGTGGGCCCACTTTTCCAGCCTGTCCAGGTCCCTCTGGATGGCATCCCTTCCTTCAGGGGTATCAACTGCACCACTCAGCTTGGTGTCATCAGCAAACTTGCTGAGGGTGCACTCGATCCCACAGTCTAAGTCGTTGATAAAGATGTTGAAGAGCACTGGTCCCAAGACGGACCCCTGGGGGACACCGCTCGTGACCAGCCTCCACCTGGACGTAGAGCCATTGCCTACAACACTTTGGCTGCGACACGCCAGCCAGTTCTTTATCCAACGAACAGTCCACACATCAAATCTGTATCTCTCCAGTTTAGAGATAAGGATATGGTGCGGGACCGTGTCAAAGGCCTTGCACAAGTCGACGACTTGAGGCCTTGGTAGATGACATCCGTCGCCCTCCCTTGGTCCACCAATGCCGTCACTGCATCATAGAAGGCCACCAGATTGGTCAGGCACGACCTGCCCTTGGTGAAGCCGTGCTGACTGTCTCGGATCACCTCCTCATCTCGCATGTGCCTTAGCATCTCCTCCAGGAGGATCCGCTCCATGATCTTCCCAGGCACAGACGTGAGGCTCACCGGCCTGTAGTTCCCCGGGTCTTCCTTTCTCCCTTTCTTAGAAATGGGAGTGATGTTTCCCTTTTTCCAGTCACTGGGGACCTCGCCTGACAGCCACGACTTTTCAGATATGATGGAGAGTGTCTTGGCAACCACATCAGCCAACTCCTTCAAGACCCTGGCATGCATCCCATCCAGCCCCATAGACTTGTAGACGTAAGTTAAGCTGCTTTATGCTGTAATCAGATGTCATGCATGCTCTACAGCAGCCAAAGGCTTTTCATTTGGGCCATGAATATTTGAAAACACACTTACTTCTATAGAGGAGTAGCAGAATACTGTGTTTGTTCGGTTTTGCATCATCTACAGTACAGTTGTTATAGTGTAAGACAAAGATGGCATTGAGTTACCTAAGTAAAACCATGTTAAATAGTTCTGTGCTATTCTGTCTGACTTCTTGTCATTGCTTTGTTCAGGGGAATAATCAGTCTTTTTATACCTGTAGGCTTCATGTGGATATTTTGTCACTGAGCAAATGCACAAGACACCTTTTATTAAGTACATGAAAAGTATCTCTAAATGCAGGTGGAACTCAATGAAAAATAATACCAACACATAAAAAACTTAATTCATGTCTTATGATTGAACTTAAAAAAAGTCAGAAGACCTAGCTGTTAAAATAGTTGCTATTAACTTGATCAATTTTACAGAGTATGATGAAAAAAGCTATTACTCTCCCAAGAATAATACAAGCTATTGAAAATTCCCTAAATTCCTTTGAAATAGCATAGTTTTTAAAGTTAATTTTGGCAACCACATACCTTAACAATGTTTATCTCATTTCTTTCTCTTTGCTGTATCTTCCATACCAGTAAAGAAAAAAATCAAATTACATAGACACTGAGCATGACAATCTTTTTAACAGGAAGACATCAAAATCACAGTCTTTCTGTCAGACAGCTTATTTTGACCAAAGGAAAAAGGATCTTGAAGTAAAAAATTCATGCTAGATTCTAATTCAGCAAATCTCATCAAATGATTTTTCTTTCTATGGGCAATTTTTGCCTGTTGCAATCCCAGGCAGTGACAAATGTAAAAAGCATTGTTCTCACATACTCTCTTTCCCCATGTTTATAGAAAAATATCTGAAACAACTGCAAATTTTGCAAAATTTCATCTCCTTTGACAAATACACTAACAAGAGAATCACAAGACAAAATGATATTGTATAAGTGTAAGTAAATGTATATGATTATCACAGTGCATATATAATATAGCAAAGGTAGTAGATATTTTGTTCCAGGTAAAAGTAGCTATCATTAATTAGCTTCACATATCTAGTCATTTGCCACACTATAACTCCTGCAATTCAACAGAATCTGACCTGCTTGCTCCACAGAAGTTACGCAAACACCATACACAAACCACCATAGGTAGGAGCTGAGGTGATATTGTAATTTAACTACTCAGAAAGAATGAGTTTATTTTTTAAACCAATTTGGTCCTCCTTAACCCATCAAACTGAAAAAAAAATAAAATTACTTTAAAAATTACTTTCTACTGGAAATATTAGCACTCAAAACTACAAATGGTTTGATACATTCATTTGCATATTTTTTATTCCCCCTTTATAAGTTTGCAAGACATGGAAATTATCTTATTTTAGGAGCTGATTTTTTCATTAACATTTCTAAATTACTTTGTGAAGGAGATTTTTTTTTTTTGTGGAACACATTCCACTTATACTAACAAAACACAATTCATCAAAATGTAATACTAATTTTTTTGACCTCTAAAATTTTTTCCCTCATAACTTTGGCTGAAAAAAAAGCCTCAGCACAGCCTTAGCAGTTTCTCTTTTTGCCTGCTGGAGCTCTTCATAACAGTCATACCATCCTAGAAGATAAAAGTATTTGCTATTACTTAAGAATGCTGATTACTGGACAGTAGGAAAGCAAACAGAGTCTGAAAAGCATAAACATTTTTGAAATGAAAATTAATTGCAGACAATCTTGCTCATTCTTTAATATATTTTAATCAAAAACTAGGTTCCCAGCCTTTGATATGCAACCATATTACAGGGTACATATGCCATGGAACCTAAGCCAGTAAGGACTGCTGCACATGCATTTCATATGTGATACATGCTGACTTACAGCACATTTGAAATTTTTCTCATATGAGACTCATTAATGAATTGTTTGGAGTCACAATTTAAAGGACAGTCAAGTTAATCTCTGCTCTAAATTTTTATCAAAATCTAATTTGCAGCTGAGAGATTTTTCTCTAGTTTAACATACTCTCTGATTCGAAGCAACAAATATCCTTTTTCTGTACTCTGTGCATTCATTTCACAATTTTTCTCACGTTCTGCCTTTAATTTCTGCCAGTGAAGTCATATGTCATATATTGTGAGAAAGCCACCAAGATATATTTTTCAGTTAATAATTTTCAGCACTATTTTTGCTTTATTAATCCTTTTTCTCTGGGCCATGCTACCTAAAATCATTATGACAATTCGCTTCTCCTCTAATTAAACTCTTGTAATATTAGTGAGCACAATCTGTTATGTTCAGCTGTAACGTGATTCACAAAAGTTATCTCTCAAAATGCTTCTGACTCTCTAGGGAGCTATTACAAGCATAGCTCTGTGTCACTTATTCAGTGTATTTGCTATGTTTGATGAAAACATAAACCACAGAGCTCCAGGGTATTCTCATGGTCCACACAGTGATCAGCTCTAGTATGCTGACATCGTTTGTTGTGTAAACTGAAGATCAAAGTGTAAATAAGTGTTTCATTCTCTTTTTAAAACAGAGTAACAAGAAGCATGGAGTGGTCTGCCCAAAGGTTTTACTGACGAACCAGGACTAATGGTTTTAAATTTGATTTCGTAGCTCTGAAAAGCTGGCAAAAACAACTCTACAGTATCTGCAGAGAGTTTAATAACAGTGATGGGATCAGTTAGATATGAATTTGCTTTCTATTTGTTTCCATAACCTCTTGAGGAAGGCTTGGTCAAGAGCACAAACACAGCCACACTGTGCTGAGCTGACCCAATTCATAATGTTCTTACTCTCTGACCAGTGGTGAATGTCTCAGAGAGATGTACAGTAAATGCCTCTACAAAACCTCTCTGCTCCCATCAAGTAGGAGCTCAGGATTTTAAAACCTACTACCGCAGTATCTGTGTTACACTTTCTTTTATGGACATTCCCAACTGCTTCTAGAAGCTTGACTATAATTTTGGTGCACATGGAGTCCTTGGCCAGTAATCTCTGTAATGTAATTCTGCAGAAAGTGTCTGATTATTGCCTTTTGGTTGCATAGAATCATAGAATAAAATCATAGAATTGTTTGGGTAGGAAGGGACCTTTAAAGGCCATCTAGTCCAACTCCCCTGCAGAGAACAGGGACACCTACAGCTGGATCAGGTTGCTCAGAGCCCTGTCCAGCCTCACCTTGAAGGTCTCCAGGGACGAGGCATCCACCACCTCTCTGGGCAATCTGTGCCAGTGCTTCACCACCCTTACCGTGAAAAAGTTTTTCCTTATATCCAGGCTAAATCTCCCCTCTCTCAATTTGAAACCGTTTCCCCTAGCCCTATTAAATAGAGTCTGTCCCTGCTAAAGAGTCTGTCCCCATCGTTCTAGTAGTCCCCCTTTAGGTATTGAAAGGCCGCTCTCAGGTCTCCCCAGAGCCTTCTCTTCTCCAGGCTGAACAGCCCCAGCTCTCTCAGCCTGTCCTCACAGGGGAGGTGTTCCATCCCTTGGACCATTTCTGTGCCCTCCTCTGGATGAACTGCAACAGGTCCACGTCCCTCCTGTACTGAGCACTCCCCATCTGGACGCAGCACTCCAGGTGGGGTCTCACCAGTGCAGAGCAGAGGGGCAGGATCACCTCCCTTGCCCTGCTGGCCACGCTTCTTTGGATGCAGTCCAGGGTGCGGTTGGCTTTCTGGGCTGTAAGGGCACACTGCTGGCTCCTGTCCAGCTTGTCACCCACCAGTACCCCCAAGTCCCTTTTGGCAGGACTGCTCTCAATCCTTTTGTCCCCCAGCTTGTACTGATACAGGGGTTGTTGCAACCCAGGCACAAGACACTGCGTTTCACTTTGTTGAAGCTCATGAGGTTCTCCTGGGCCCACTGCTTCAGCCTATCTACGTCCCTCTGGATGGCATCCCGTCCCTCAGGTGTGTCGACTATACCACACAGCTTGGTGTCATCATGTTTGAACTTACCTTCTCCTAATGGCTTTGTCTGGTACCTCCTGGATCCTGAGCTAAATAGAAACTATTCCAAGTTAATGTTTTCCAACTACCGTGGTGTTACAGGCCTCTTGTATTCCACCTCAGTCTTCTCCTTTCCTATCTGAAGATCTGTTGCCATTTTAAAAGTTTCTCATACAGAAGTTATTCTATACTTTTTGTCATTGACATGTTCTCCATGTTTTTTATGACTCTGATATATCTTTCAGAAATCAGAATTACATGTAGTGTTGAAAAAGTTGGCCTAGTTGTTGAGTTTGTCACATCCACTATTCATTTCCCTGGGACAGAAAGCATTCCCTTTGCTCCCTAAGCCTGTAGGATTCCACTGCAACCACAGCTATCCTGTGACTGTAGTTTTCAAGTGATTAGCTTCCTGTCAACAACTTCTTGTGACGGCTATGACAAACTCCTTTTCTATAAACTGTGTTTCTTCACTGTTGTTACAAAGTGTTGCTCCTCAGTTATTTCCATGGATCTTTCAGGTTGAGGACTACGGCTTCACCAATTTCTGTTAATTGCTACAAATACAAGTAAAAGAGTCAGAAGCTCTGAGTCCAAAGATTATTTAATCATGAACAAGGAAATTACTGAGATGTCACTTAAGTTATGTAAATTTCAGGGACCTGCAGAAGGCTTAAGAACTGGAAATGTTCCATTGTACTCCAGAAGGGGAATTAAGGAGCAGTGAAAATAATCGAGGACATGTAACAACTGGTGGCTGGCATCTCCCATGTTCCAGTTAGATGCCCAGAAGAGATTACTGCTCTTCTTAGCTCTCTTTTATTAACAACTAGAATCTAAACCAGAAGTCCAAAAAGTCTTCTTAAAGAAATGTTCATATCTCACTTCAGTGATCGCTTTGGGAGTTATTGATAAACATTTGAAATACAATGCAGTCATTGGTCATAACCAACAGGATGTTCACAAGGGGAAAGTCCTTTTTAACTAACTTGCTCTCCTTTTATAACAAGGTTACCTTGTTTACTAAGGGAAGCCAGCTGATGCAATATGTTTTGATTTCAGGAGTGCTTTCTATACTATTTTCATAGTATTCTCCTGGACAAAATGTCTGCATATAGCTAGACAAAAACATAATATGATGGGTGGATAGTTGGTGGACAGGTTTTGGTCAGAGAGTTATATTAAATGTGGTTACATCAGACAGGTCAGCCAGTAACTACTGGAGGGCAAGATGTATGAAAATTGACTAAGGTCCCTTGGTTTGTTCAGCCCAGAGAAATGGAGACTAAGAGGGAGCCTCATGGCAGCCTACAGCTTCCTCACAGGAGAGCGGAGGGGCAGGCACTGATCTCTGCCCTCTGTGGACAGCAACAGGAACCAAGGGAATGGCATGGAGCTGCGTTAGGGGAGAGTCAGGCTGGGTATTAGGAAAAGGTTCTGCACCAGAGGGCGGTGGGCATGGAACAGGCTCCCCAGGGCAGCAGTCATGGCCCCATGCTGCCAAATTCAAGCAGTATTTTGACACTGGTCTCAGACATACGGTTTGCATTTTGTGCTGTCTTGTATGGAAGCAGGAGCTGGGCTTGATGATCCTTGTGAGTCCTTCCAAGTGGCCAGATACTTTTCCACATTCCATAACCTTTCTTCCATCTCCACCCTACAGTCCATGTATTTTTCTGTTTTGATGCATAAAGGCAGTGTAAAGAGTGACTCAGTAACTGTGAATTTAGACTCATGTACAATAAACAGTAATTCATTCTTTTTTGCATTTTAATTTAAAACTGACACAAACTTTCCACATTGACTGTCTCTGAATGGTGGCTTTACCATCCTGTCAAGCTCAGTGGTGTGAGGCTGATTGTACCTGAGCAAAAAATAGTGCACTGAGAAATAAAAATAAGCAGTAAAAATAACAAAAACAAATCAGGGGGACTCTCAGAGATTCTCACGACTTAGTATCCAGGTAGCAGAAAAGATTGTCAGTTCCCATGCCTGTGAAGCCCAAGTTATTAGCACTGGCAACAGAAATCAGTGTGTAAAGAAGCTTTTATTTTATGCAGGTAAGTAAACCATTTACCCTTCCAATGAACACGTGGTTTTCTATCTGATTTACTTCTAATGTCTAAGTATAATCTGCCAAGAGAGAGGTGAAATCTAGCAAGTATATACATTTATATTTATATATATGTAGGTTTGTATTCACTTTATTATTTTTTTTTTTTTTCCCTCATGGGACAAAGTACTACTAAGAGGTAATTTCTGGACTATTACCTTCCACATAATAAAAAATGCTTTATAAAATAGTAGCCAAGAATTAATAAATTATGTACTTCTGCCATTTTTGATCAATGTTCATTTCACAAACTAAAACTAAATGAAAACTAGTAAAGAGACAGAAAAAGAATATTATTAATAACTAAGTGTTTACAGAAGTGTTTCACTGTATGGCTTTCTGAGGCAATTTTCTGTACTGCAACTTTTCATTAAATCAACTAAAAAAAATGCCCAAGTCTTGCCTTCCTCATCACAAGAGAATCCTATGAGGAGTATTTTAGAATTTTCATTTATTTTTACATGAGAGTTCTCTGTCTCAAGCTTTTCCTCAGAGCATATTGTAATATGGGCTATTTATTTATTCAGTTTTAAACCAATCTCTAGCTTCCGAAAATGCTTTCTGTTGCCCTGAATGGTTAGCAAGTAACAGCAGAGAAATGACTTCTGTTAACTGAAAATATTTTTGAGAATAGGAGATTTCCAGACATTTACATCTGTCAAAAAATAACTTGGTTCTATCGGTGGGCTCTAAACCACAGCCACATCATCACATAAAATTCTGTCATACACAGAAATAAATCTACTGATCTTCTAATGAAGAAATGTTTTATGTTGCAGAGGTGCTCAAGATTAGACAGCACAACATAAATTTTCATATAGCAAAGAATCTGCCCCATTTGTTCTTTCCAATACTTGATTACAAAACAAACCTAATTTTTCAAAATTTTCCTTTTGAAAAGTTTGCTTTCTATATTTATATCCTAATGCATTTTACATATCTCATATGCTTGGCCATTACAAACCCTCTTAAAAGTGTTCCTACTTATGCATAATTACCATTCCATCTTAAAATCTCAGATCTTCTCTATCATTTCATCTAATTAAATGGCAACAACAAATCATTCAATTAGGCTGAAAAACTGTGACACAATTAAGTACAATTTATTTTCTAATTTTTCTTTCAGATGTTCTCTATTACTAGCTTTTCTTCTGTGAGTCTGAGTGGTTTAATAATGTCTCAAGAGATACTACACTTTACCACTTCAATTAATCTCTGGATTAGAAGACAGAGTTGAGTAGAGACCATTGATAGTAATGAGATGTGATTATATTCATTATGTAGAATGTACCGTTAAATGGCTAAAAAAACAGGACAAAAATCACATTGGGACTTCAGAAAAAGTGCTTTGTAACACTAAGAATGAAATTACTGTTCAAAAGAAATAGGAGGCAGAAACAGAACAGAAACAGAAAAGAACTAAAAAGTTCTTTATAAGTAGTATGTTGAATAGGTAAACAAGTCCACAATCAAGAAAGGCAACAGGTTGACTTACATGTCATTCACCCAGTGACAGTAATTTGAGAAACAAAAGAAAAAATAATAATAATAATAAATAAAAATAAAAAGTAGTTTGAACTGAGTATGAAACTTTAGGCTGAAAATCATAGGAAAATAGAAAACTAAAGGAACATTAGAAAATAATCTACATGACAGTAAGAGGGGTTAGAAGGAGGGGTATATTCATTATTAAAGTACTTCAAAATACAAAGAGAATTACATCTTACCTTTTCTAAATACAGTAAAGACTTTTAAACATTGGAATTCTAGACCCAGAAGTCTCCCTGGAGTGTGAAAGTTTTCTGCCTTCAAACAAACAAAACTGTTCAGGAACTTGAAACGTTTGGCAAGCCCAATAGATGCTACCTTTGCCCACTGCAAAGCAAGCTGGTATGCTTATATTTGTGAACTCTATTAAGTATTTCAGAAACCACTAGGAAATGAGGAAAACAGTGGCTAAAACTGATTATATATTAACACTTTTATCGGGAGATCCAGTTATCCTCCAAGAATACATTAAGCACTAATTAATTATCTAGATGACAATCAATTAAAAAATCCTTGAATGTCAAGAAGATTCTGTAACTCAGCGAAACTGCCAATATTGTATTTATATTGAAAAAAACTAGAAACTTTAAGCCTGTTAAGAAGAAATCAATGACACACTAAATACTAGAAACATTACAAAGAACTGATGAAAAAGTTTGAAAAATAGTTTCTAATAGACAAGCTTTTGTTAAATGAACTTGATTACTTTTTAATGAGATTATAAATTTAGTTTATATCTGTATAGAAATTAATGTTTAGAAATTTTATGATATATTTTACTTAGCAAGATATGGTATTGTAACAGATGTTACATAGCATCGTATTTGTTGATTATGTCCTAAGTGAATTGCCAAAAAACTTACAGAAAGACTGGCTTTTTTAATTGAAAATTAAAAAAGGTTTTTAGAAATTTACCAACGTAAGAGTTCTACAACCTTGACTAAAATAGCTGGACAAATAAATGTTCAGTGAGAGACATGAGGTTCTGTATTAAGAATTTTTTATTTCTCTTCCTTCAAATAATTGAATACAGACCCATAGTATTTAACTTTTTGAACATGTCATTGTGATTACTACATGTTTAGTACAAAAGATTCTTAGAGAAATTTCAAAAGACCTTATGAAAACAAAAATAGGGGGAGAGAGACTAGAAGAGCAATAATACATGACCATGAACTTAGTTGTTATTTATAGTTAAGTAGGTACAGAAAATTAAGGCCAGTTTACTAGTGAAAGTCATAGCTGAATTTTATTGTTATACGCTTTATCCACAGGCCACTAACTTTTTGTTTACCTCACTTTTGGTTAATTTAAAAATACATATATTAATGAAGTGTTTATTAGCATAAGTTACTTACTGAAATTATTCCGCAGTACATCAATGTATCCTAAAATGTTCATCCAGCATGGGACTATTTTTATTTTTATTATCTATTATTACTATATAATACCTTCCAGAGTCTTATATGATATAATGTTGCTATATACTTAATGTCCACTCCTAGGCACTGCTAATATCTGAACATTTTTATTAAGTAAATGTCACTATGGAACACAAAATTCATAAATGCAAGAAGTAATATCTCTATTAAGTATGATAATAGTTTTTTCCACAAAGTAATCTCACTCAGATTTACAAAATCATGTAAGTTAGTAATTAGAAGTTAGTCTGTAGTGTTGACCAACACTGTATTATGCAACAGACACAGAAAGATAAATTAACTGCAGGATTTGGCACTGAATATTGTAATCTGTCAGCTATTAAAAATGCATTTACAATCCTTGTTTCAAGGAATTTACAATTCATAATAGGAAAATAATTGTGGATAATATATGGCTCTAGGGAGACAATAGAAAAATTATGATGGAGAGATGAGTTGAGAAGAGAGATTTTCTGTAAATATTCGACGTAGAAATAAACACAAAATAACAGACACAACATCAGCAATGGTAAATTGAAAACAGAGGTGGAGAAAAGTTAGAAAACAAAAAAGAAATTTCTGTGGCTTTATTTGACAGAAGATAATATAACTTCTTGTCCTCTGTATCAGGCAGAAATTGTGAATTCTCCTACTTTAAGTAGTGAAGTAACAAACGAAGAAAAGCCTTCTTAACATGTACTTGTGTCCAGATAGGCTCTCTCACTGTGTTTATTTCTAGACAGGCTAGCATACTGTTAGAACACATTTGTCAAAACTCACAAACAAATAAGTCTTTTCATGCAGAATTTTTCTTCCCCCTAATTCCCAACAGTAAATTGGTAAAGATTTATAGAATGGGTAATTCCTCAGCTTCTACTTAATACTGGGCAAAAAATGTTCTTCTGTAGCTGAGGATTAGATGCCACAGTGGCACAGGGATACATGAGAGGCACAGGTGCTCCTCACATAGGGGTAAGATGAAGTGGAGAGGCAGGCTTTATTCTTGTTCTGCTTCTTATGTAGTAGGACAGGACCCCATCAAATATTTCACCACCTGACTTCGTCTCTTGCTACCACCTCGTATACATTGATCCATCTGTTAGCAGTAGCAGATAATCAAGATTTTGGCACCTAAAGTAACTAGAAGGAATAGGGCAACCTTTCCTTAATTAGCTAGGGCAAGAGCTCTCTGCTGGTTTGGGTATAGACCTAATATGCAACTCCTTGCCTGCTTCATATATACTAGTTCTACATCTTCCTTTACAAATCAATATACAGATAATAGTCCTACAGAATAATCCCATGGCTAGACTAATGTTTATAACACGATTTTAATTCACTTTTTATATAAAATAAAATAAAATCAATTAAATCTGTAAATGGTTTTACAGTTACTTTGAGGGGATAGAAAGATAGATATTAGATAGATATTAGAGAGAGGCTGAGCTCACTGCTCAAGAAATAGCTAACATTCACGCTGGATATCTACTTGTCAGATGGAATCACAGAATCACAGAAAGGTTTAAGTTGAGCCTGGTTCATGAGGACCTTACAGGGTATAGTGTTAAAGGCCTTACTGAAATCAAGCTAGACAATACCCCCTTCTCTCCCTTCCTCTACAGGGCTGGCCATTTCATCATAGAAGTTCATCAGTTTGTTCAAACATGACTTTCCTTTGGTGAACCCATACTAACTGCTGCTGAAGATTTTTCTGTCCCTCACGTGCACAAAGAAATCATAAACACTGTTTCTGACCAAAACTTGAATACAATTATAGGTGGTTGAATTATGAATTTTATTTTTATTTATTTATTGGTTTACCTATTTCTAGTAGCGATAACATGGATAGTATTTGAAGATATTCTCTAATAAATGGATATTAGGAAATGTCTAATCTTGTTTCTGATCGTTAGTGGCAAAGCATCTCTTTATGCCAATAGGAGTAAAATTAGCCTGCAAGGGTGATAAAAACCCCTTAAACTTCAGGAGCTTCTCAAAGGATATTCTATGTTTCACTTGCACAGCAATGAATTTCATAGTTATTCCATTTAATCTATTGGTTCATCGCCTATGGAAAAGATTTCATTAAGAAAGGAGACAATTACATCAAACAATAAACCATTAACTTTTTCAGCTTTAAGCCATGTACATCTACAGCATTCTTTGCACTGTTTTTCTAATTCCCTTAGTGCCAAATCAGGACAGACTATAACAGGAATTGTTCAAAATAGTACTAGCAACATTATAGTTCTCAATGTAGAAATCTCATCACTTTCCTTTACAAAACATTTTCCTTTACAAAAGAAATTAGCCACAAAATAGTTCTTCCTTCTGTTTAGTTTGAACATCTATTTCAGAAAAGTAAGAGTCAACATGAGAATTAAATTTTTATTTCATTTATGCATTTATAACACAGGTTTGTTGTGACTTCAGCTGGAGTTTTCTTTTTTCCTCTAGGCAAAATACATAAGATTTGAATCATATTATTGAGCATTTAGTCACGTGCCATTGGCAGTTAGTGTTAAGGCCTATTTTTTCTGTTCCTTCTGTCAACATCTAATGTGTTGGCCCTCCACCAAACAGGTGGAAGGGTTTTAAAACCATACTCATTTTCCAGCACTGCCCACCTGTTTAAAGCAGAAGACTTTGATGCAAATAATATTTCCACAAAACAGAATTATTTTACAAAATATGTTTGAGTCTGATGCATACACACACAAAAGTAAATATTTATTCTGCTGTAAGTTTAAAAATCACAGTCTTACACAACATGTATGAAGCTGAAGTCTCATCAGATTTTTTTTAAGTTCTCAGCTGAATTCCATTTCTACTGATCACACAGCGCAAAAACATGAAAATAAGACAAGTAAATTCTGCTTCATGAATTCAGGATGAGATATGAATCATTTAAATATTTCTGCAAGCTGTATTTCATGTGTTTAATTTTCTGTGTTGTACTGTAACATGCAAGAGACAGGCTATAGTTTTAGAAGCCTGTATCACATACCACTACAAATTGTTCCAGTTACACATACAGTGACTGATACATCTTTTAGACCCTTTTTGTTTACAAAGTTATTACAGATTTCAAAATTGATTGTTAGCAGTTTTATGCAGTCTACCTAGAATCTCATAGGATATATCAGCCTATCGAATAAAAGAATGCAACATCAGCACTCATACGGATAAAATCAGAATACACAAACTCCAAGAAAAAAAAGCCTTGTTTCAGTGAGATTAAGAAGTCAATGACTATTTGTGAATCTCAGAGGTTTCCAAGAGTGACTACAAAACCCACTTTTTTTTTTTGTTGTTTTGTTTTCTTCACTTTTTAATATTCCTTAAACAATATATCAACTTCAGAGTTAGCACAGTTAAGCGTGTTGCCAAACGTCTGCAGAGCTGTAGTAATTGTTTATATGTTTGCTTTTAGGCATGCAATATTAAAGTAAAATATACTTTGCTAAATTGTTGTGAGCAGGGTTTCATTTCAACTGTATGTTCGTATACTCTTCATTTGAAGTCCCTGGAAATAACAAGGATGTAACACATAATGTAGCCTTGCAAAAATATTGTAGTTATAGCTCTGCTTCCTCTCCTCATTCGAACCCCCAGTACCTGTGAACTGTGGCAACATTTCACGGTTTCCACAGGCTGAATGCCTCCCTTCTCCATTGCCTACTATGATCAGGGTTAGACAACAGAAAAGGCTTTCCAGAATGCACTACAAGTCTTCCCTCCTTTATGGCTAAACACATTGTACATGCTGCACAGTGCCTGAACCAACAAACTCCACTGTTCATAGAATCATAGAATCACTAGTGTTGGAAAAGACCTCTAAGATCATCCAGTCTAACCATCAAACCAACGTCACTAGGCTAACTAAACCTATGTCCCTAAGTACCACATCTACACATTTCTTGAACGCCTCCAGAGTAGGAGACTCCACCACCACTCTGGGCAGCCTGTTCCAATGCCTGACCATGCGCTGTGAGAAGAAATTTTTCCAAATATCCAACCTGAACCTCCTCTGGCACAGCTTGAGGCCATTGCCTCTTGTCCTCTCATGAGTAACCTGGGAGAAGAGGCCAAAACCCACCTCACCACCTCAGTGCAACCACCTTTCAGGTCCTTGTAGAGAGCAATAAGGTCTCCCCTGAGCCTCCTCTTCTCCAGTCTAAACAGTACCAATTACCTCGGCTGCTCCCCATTAGACTTGTGCTCCAGGCCTTTCACCAGCTTTGTTGCCCTTCTTTGGGCACGCTCCAGGGCTTCAATATCTTTCATGTAGTGAGGGGCTCAAAACTGAACACAGCACTTGACGTGTGGCACTGCCGAGCACAGGGGCATCATCACTCCCCTAGTCATGCAGGCAACACTCTTTCTGACACAACCCAGGATGCCGCTGGACTTCTTGGCCACCGGGGCACACTGCTGGTTCATATTCAGCCAGCTGTCAGCTAGCACCCCCAGGCCCTTTTCCTCTACACAGCTTTCCAGCCACTTTGCCCCAAGCCTGTAGCATTGCATGGGGTTGTTGTGACCAAAGAGGAGGACCTGATGCTTGGTCTTGTTGCACCTTATGCAATTGGCCTCAGCCCATCTATCCAGCCTGTCCAGATCCCTCTTGTAGAGCCTTCCTACGCTCAGGCAGATCAACACTTCCTCCCAACTTGGTGTTGTCTGCAAATTTACTGAGGGTGGACTCAATCCCCTCATCAATAAAGATATTAAAGAGGACTGGCCCCAGTATGGACCCCTGGGAACACCAATGTGACTGGTCACCAACTGCATTCAACTCCATTCACCATCACTCTCTGGGCCCAGCCATCTAGCCAGTGCTCTGCTCATCGAAGAATACACCCATCCAAGCCATGGGCTGCCAGCTTCTCCAGGAAAATTCTGTGAGAAAAAGAGTCTTACAGAAGTCTAGGTAGTCTACATCCACAGCCTCTCCCTCATCCACTAGGTGGGTCACCTGGTCATAGAAGGAGATGAGGTTGGTCGAGCATGACCTGCCTTTCATGAGCCCATGCTGGCTAGGCCTGATCCCTCACTTGTCCTTCAAATGCTGTGTGCTCACACTCAAGGTCACCTGCTCCATAACCTTCCCCAATACAGAAGTCAGGCTGACAGGCCTGTAGTTCCCCAGATCCTCCTTCCAACTCTTCTTGTATATGGTTGTCACCTGCTCCATAACCTTCCCCAATACAGAAGTCAGGCTGACAGGCCTGTAGTTCCCCAGATCCTCCTTCCAACTCTTCTTGTATATGGGTGTCACACTGGCAAGCCTCCAGTCATCTTGGACCTCCCCAGTTGAATCAGGACTGCTGATAAATGATGGACAGCAGTTTGGCAAGCACTTCCACTAGCTCCCTCAGTACCGTCTGGCGGATCCCATCTGGCTCCATGGACTCTCCTCCCCTTGCCCTTCCCCTTCCTCCTCCCTTCCCCTCCTATTAGTTTTAAGACTAGAAAATATTTTATTGCTGGCACTGAACACAGTAAATTTTGTCTAATATGTTGATTGCATGTACTGATTACTATTACAGATGATTTACTGGCGAAAATCCTCTCCTGAAAATTCTAATTTCCTGAACAAGTATGGTGAAGATTTTCAGAAAACACTTCCTGAACAGAGGAGATCAAAGATGATATAAGCCACCTTGCTACTAATCAAAATAAAATGAATTTTATAGTGACTGAAAAAAAAGAAATACAGCACACGGCTGCATCTGTCTGCTTAAAAAAAAAAAAAAAAAAAAAAAAAAAAAAAGTGAAAATATAACCTTAAAAGGCTAACATTTGACAGACTGCGTCTATTGAAGTAACTCCCTTTCTACCACTCTTTTATTATTCATTTGTATTTGCTCCAAAACATGAGAGCTACAGCAAAATGCATAGCACTTTTAGACATTTCCCTGCAGCCCCACAAACTGTCAGAGGAAAAAAATCAGTAGGTTGCTTCATGGTTCAAGTTTTCTTTTATTCAAAACAATAATAGATATAATTGTGATTTTTCTTTCCAATTCTGAAACAAGCTGGCAGAAATCAAAATTATTTAAGTGTACCATGTCTATAACAAAGCACTCTTTTATATTACTGTAATTACAAACTACATTCTGGAACTAAACACTAAAGCACTGAACCAAAAATGCACTGAATAGCACAAGGTGGGTGGGAGACTACAGGGCAGCTTATTGTGAATAAATGCTACTTAAATAATTAGTGCGTTTGAATATAATTGCTTTTTTCTGAAGCAGCTGGGACCTTATTGAACAATGCTGTGGAACTCTTTTAAGGAAATACTTCCTAACCCAGTAAATCTCTCAACAAAAAAGAATACTTCCTCTGCATCAAGGTTAGTTAAATAAAATAAAACTATAGGATTTTCTGTAATAAAATAAGTATCTATTAAATGAATCAATATTATTTTTGCCTCTTCTGCTTTGAGTATAACATAGCACTTACTATGAGGTAGTTGTCCTTTCTCCTCTGTGATTACAGTGGCTAATTTCATGCATAGATATATTCTATAGACTGCAAATTGTTGTTTATTTATTTTTCTTTAGTTAAAGAAACACCTGTTTAAATATTGGTTTGTCACAGTGCCTATGGGTTAAAAGTGTACTCTTTTTCCTTTGACTTTCTGCATTCACTACACTGCGATCGGTGTTCTGGTAGCTTGGCCTGGAGCACCCAGTTTTCCCATGGCAGACAGCCAACTAATCTGAAACATTTTCCAAGCTACTTCAAGGAAATGTCTTGCAGGTGTCTCTTCTGCCTGTCAGCAACTGTGTGATACAACTGGAAGTGTACTGGAGGTGCATTATGAAAAGCCAGTTGGATGTATGTACTAGTTGAGCAGAGATTAACAAGTTCCCCAAAATAAAATAAGCACAAATTCCTTTTCTCGTCTTGGAAGAGCTGAATCCTAGGTGCACATACACAATAACATTTAGGACCACGATCATCACTATGTGTCCAAAGCTATGTTTTCAAGGTATACCCCTTCTCAACCTGCACTCCTTTATAGAGAGCTCAAATTAAGTGTTCAACATATTCCAAGAGAGAATCAAAAGTGTATGTGATCATCCACAAAAGCATTCTTAGCTTGGCTATTAGTAAATATGGGATGTCTCCCAGGTTCTTTCCCCCTTTAATCATCACCAAAGCCTATCAGCAGATCTAACTCCCTTTCTAGTTTGGGTCTTAAAGTGAATTGTATACGAAGATGAATTCCTCATTCTTTCTGCTTCTGCCTCCTCTATCTCCTTAATATCCTTTTTCCTTTAATATAATAAAATTCTTGTGAGCTTGCCAGCAGATATTTTTAATATAAATTATAATTTTAGTAATATAATAGAATATCTAATTCTCTCTGTTTATAGATAATAGTGTATACTATAGATTATATGTAGTTTTATGTTTATCTAAGTAGTACTGGAAATGAATACCATTAAAAACAGTTGTGTCAGAGTCAGATATAAGATCTCAAGCTATGAATCAAGCAATGAATCAAACACCTGACAATGTCTGGTGTTAATCAAACAAGAAAGATTACACCTAACCAGATAAAGTCATGATCTAGGCATAAGATGGCTAGAAGACTGACATAACTTTTAACCATTCCATTTCTCTTTGTTCTCAGACACCTTCATTTAAAATGATTTCATTACACTTTTGTGTATTTTGATTGTACACAGATTGTGGATCCAAATCCTACTTCTCTCTCACACCTACACAACACCAGAATATACCAACTTCACTGTGAATATGGAAGACAGCTTCATTACAATACTAGACAAAGCTGATTTCAGTCATGCAAATCCACTTTTCCTGCTGTTTGGCTTGTGTGGTTGCAAGCAGGAAGTAACTAAAGGAGGTAAAAGTTGTGAGATACAGAAATTGAGGGCAAGGGATTGCAGGTGGTCTGAAAATCCTGCCAGACACAAAAGGTGGCTAAGACGCAGAACAAAGATAAAAGGAAATAGCACAAGCAGCAGCTTAGATCCCACTTTTGGGATCTCAGTGAGCATGAACACCAACAGGGACCAAAGAGAAATAAGAGAATAAGAGAAATAAGAAGACAACATCCTTCAGTTTCCATTTCTCTTACCAAACAGATCTGAAGTCTGATTAACTTGATTATGGAAGCTAAGGATTATCAGGGATATGCATCCTCCTGAATTAATTTCACAGCTTTAACTCTATGACTCCAAATGGTCACAGGTGAGTTAGGACACTGTTGCTAAAGATTAACTGTTTTGTGTAAGTGGTGAATATGTAGTAGTATTGATTAATCATGTGTGAGAACTATCTGTCAGGATGAAGTGAGTTGTGAGCAAATCAGTTTAATCAAGACTTACTGTAAACTTTGAAACTGGCTTTACATATACATCAGACTTACAAACAATCCCACACTAGTGTCTAATTCTGCGTTACACAGATGGAAACGTGTGCACTCACATAGATGCACACAGTTTCAGTAGTCACTTTCTCTTAAACTGCTTCAGATAAAACTGTTATTGCATGCAGTCTAAAAGCAAATAAGTCCTAGCCTTTGCCCTAGCCTTGAGTTGTAACAGAACCAACAACAATCCTCCTCAGAGACTTGTATGCTCTATCATGTTTTTTTCTTAGAGATGAAAAAAGAAAAACAAAACATTTCTGATTTTATATCTAAGACAAATTTAATTAGCAAGATTTTCTTTTTGGGATAGTTTGTTACCGTGTAGTTTGTAGTTTGTTTGTAGTTCAGTGTGCTCCTCCTCTGTTCTTTTAGAAGTTTATCCCAGTAAGTCTCTGGATTTTTAAATCCATTTTTCACCATTTTATGGAGAGGATAATTTTTTCCTATGTTTGTGATTATTTACTTACTTTCTTACTTGCTGCAGTCATTTTCTAATGTCCTTTTAAGCTGAATAACATGTTAAACATAGAACCAGCCTGCATTTGAAGAAAATACACTGCTATTGTCAGCAACATTGAAGGTACTCAGCCACCCAAGTCAGTGGTACCATTTTACTCACTAAAAGCATCATTCACTGAAAATATATTGTTAATAGGATCTGTGGATTAACATACAAGTCTCTGTGACTAGACAGAGAGTTGAAACTATCAGGTTCTGTTTGAGAAACGTTCTCTGGAAAAACAAGCGAATGATACTAAAATAAAAATTGATTGCAAAAGAATTTTCATGGGTCAGAACAGATCCACTATGCTTTCTTAAATGAAAAATAACAAAAAAAAAAAAAAAAATGGGCCAGTTTTTTA
>VXAV01000454.1:42301-70168 GCA_013399715.1 Alectura lathami | reverse complement strand
ACTCGGGGTTGTAGCACAGGGGGATCAACGGAGAGCTTGGCGCGGAAGGACGTGTCCATGTCCACTCTTCCCATCTGCTGAAGCCACCTCTTCTTCTGCTCTTCATCGTCCTGTGCAGGGGCCAGCAGGGTGAGCCACGGGACACCTCCGTGTGGGTTTAGATGATCAGGGATCCCTGCGCCAGCATGTGGGCAACCGATCTCTCTCCTGGAAGCATTTTTCCCTCTTCTTCACCTGCTGGGGTTTCTGAAAGGAGACAGCTCCATGCTCTTGGTACCTTCACGCAAGGATCTGGAAGGTCTGGAGGCTTCTTAGAAGGGTGCAGGCTGGGATGGTGGCTGAAGTGGGTGAGGGCTTTGCCACATCTTGTACATCTGCGCCAGCAAAAGGCAAGAGGGTCCACGTCACCTCAGGGACCCCAGCAAAGCGGCCTGAAGTTCACTTCAGCTGCTAGCGGTAGGTAATAGGTTCCCCACAGCAGGGAAGCCCCGAGGACGTGGGTAAGTGAGGAAAAAATGCAGGGAGGCCCTGGCGATGTGGGAGAAGTTTGGCTCCCAAGACAGGGACATCCGCAGCTCTGTGGCTCAGAGCGGTGCCCAAACGCTCCCTGAGCTCCGGCAGCTCGGGGCTGTGCCCCCTACCCTGCGAACCCTGCCCCATGCCCACCGCCCCCTGGGGCAGAGCCTTTCCCTCACACCCCCCGACCCTCCCCTGACAGCTCCGTGCCGTGCCCTCGGGCCCTGTCGCTGTCCCCAGGGAGCAGAGCTCAGCGCCTGCCCCTGCGCTGCCCTGGCAGGGAGCTGTGGGCCGCCGTGAGGCCTCCTCCCCTCAGCCCCCTCTGCCCCGGGCCCAGCCGGCCAAGGGCCCTCAGCCGCTCCTCACAGCCCCTGCCCTTGGACCCTTCCCCATCTTCATAGCCCTCCTTTGGATGCTCTTTCACAGCTTTATGTCCTTCTGGTGTTGTGGCACCCAGACCTGCCCCCAGTGCTCGAGGCGAGGCCGCACCAGGCGGAGCAGAGCGGGACCATCCCTGCCCTCGACCAGCCGGCCGTGCTAGCCTCTCCACTCTCTATCTCCGCCTGCCTGCGCTGGATTCCCCCCCACCCCGGAGCCCCGCAGAGCGTTTCTGACTGCCAGGACCCCCATCAGCAGGTGCTGCCCCAGGAGGCAGTGACACAAGGTGACCGCCGTAGAGTGGGAGGTGGAAGAGCCTTCCAGGCTGACACTGGACATCCACCTGTGGGATGCAGGATGGAGGCTGGGGACGCAGCCAGCCCTTTGGGAACGTATCACGGCCTCAGCAACCGGTTTTCACTCAGCAGCTGGTTTTCTGGTCAGGCACAGGGATTATGGAAAAGTTGGGATCAAATCAGGCCGAGAGAGAGGAAAAAAAAAAAAAAAAATAGGGAAAGTAATAACATTCCTGGAGGCTCTCTGGCCTCTCTCCCCTTAGCCTCCAGAGAGAAGGAAGAGAGAGACAAAACAAAAGGCACGAGAGCAGAGCGAGCCAAGGAAGCGCTGGGGCAAGGATCGCGAGCTCCGAAGCAGCAGCGCCGGGATGCGGCCGATGATGCCGGGAGGATCCGGGGGTCGCACCGAAAACGCTGCCCTTTTATGGCCGGGCGAGGAGGACCGCGGCGCGGAGCCTGCCCTACTAAGGGAAAGCGTCTCCCGCTTCGGCGTGTGCAGCGAGAACACCCACGGTGCGAGCACAGGCGGGCTCTCAAAGGACGGCTGAAAAACGTCTGCTTCGCGTTGACCCCGATTTTTTTTTTTTTTTTTTTTTTTTTTTTTTTCCCTTGCCTCCTAAAAGAAGAAAAAAAAAAATGTTATTCAAGTGGTTTCAGGTGACGCCCCGCTGTGGGATCAGGTTCATGGAGGCCATCTGGGGACACCGGCAGGGTGTGGTGGCGTGGAGGACAGCGGTCACCTCCCCGCCGATGCGTGTCCCCTCTGGCTGCAGTGAGGAGGTCAGCAGCCTGCCCCTGCGCGCTGCCACTGCAGTAGCTGAGGGGGTCCCAAATCTCATACGTATTTTCCTCCCTAAGGGTCAAAATTCCGCCAGGAATGGCTCTTTCTCCTGTGTTGGTGGGGTGTCCGTCCACACGCGTTCACATTTCCCACGTTCCTCCCATACCCCATAATCTGCCCCACAGCAAGGAGCTGCTGCATCCAGGGTTCAAGTCTCAGAGGAACTTTTATTGGATTCCGGGTTCTGTTTTCTACAAACTCTGTAATAATTCGGTTTGCTTTTTATACGTAATGATGCTGACCAAAGGAAGTTTACTTAAAAACTTTGAATGATGAGAATATGTAAATATTAAAGCAAGAATTGCTCAGAGGAGGAAGGGGTAGAACTTTGGTTTTCCTGCAAAATACTTATCTTGTTTCCCCCCCCCCCCCCAAAAAAAAAAAAAATACATATACATGTATATATATATATGAAAGCAGAGGACCTTTTCTCATCTCCTTATTTCTTCATGCTCAATCTGAAGATTTGGAGACAGCACCAGACCTGGTGTACAGGATTTTTTTTTTTTTTTTTTCCAGGTAGGTCACAAAAATGTGCTATAGGGGAGGGGAATGTGGTGCAGTGGACATCACCCTGCTTTGCGAGCTGGTCCTGCTTGTCCCTGGGGTAAGCTGCAGCAGAAGGATAGAGCATCGCTGAGTCTCATATTGGGGGAAAAAAGCTCTTTATGAGCATGGATAACTTAAGGTTTAAAGATCAAGACCTCTGCACTGGATACATCAAGCAAGCCAGGCCAAGCCAAGTCAAGCAACCCATGCCAAGCTGTCCTCATTTCCCTGCGCTGGAGGAGCTATGGCCATTAACAACTTGGCTTGGCAGTTTTAACATTTTGGAGAAGGAAATATTTGGATTCTCCCACCAAGCCTTTCTTCAGCCATTTTTTGGGTATTACTTTCCTGCATGAACATAACTCCTGTTGCATGCAGGGCATTGGGCAAGTGTAAATTCAATAAACCTCCACTTTTTTTTTTTTTTTTTTTCATGTAGAACTATGTGGATTCTGTGCTCCAGGTAGGAAAACCACAGGATTTCATAAATACTTTCTTGTTTTAAAAGCCCTTGAGAAGACCGTTAAAGAAACTAAGTTGCCACAGGACTGGAGGAAAGGTCCCTCTATTGCTTGAAAGCTGGTTGAAAGACAGGAAGCGAAAGGCAGAGCTTAATGGTCAATTCTGGGGATGGAAGAAAGTGTGGCTCGCCAGAGGCAACATGGTGCTAGGTCTGGGGTTCTGCAGCATCAGCAGCACCCTGGGGGATAAGGAGCACATCTCATGCTTGCAGGTGAGCTCTCATAATGTCATCAAATGCCACACTGGTGGGAAGCAACTCCGCAAGGACCTCTAAACGTTGTGTTCAAGGCTGCAGCCCAAAGAAGCCAAGATGCTGTTTGTTGGTGCTTTTCTTGAGCATGTCTAGTGCTCAGAGTGTGTTTTGAGCACAGTGTGTAATTCTAATCTCCAGGAAGAGCACAATGGTTTTGGAGAAGCAGAGAAAACAAACAAACAAACAAACAAAAAAAAACAACTAAAGTCATACAACCATGAAATCATCTAGACTGGAAGAGACCTTCAAGATCATGAGACCAACCATCAGTTAGACCTACTGAGTCCCATCGCTAAACCACTTCCCCATCCCAGATGGCTGGTGGGATGGGGCAGCTGCTTTCCGAGGTGAGATGGAAAGGTCAGGACCCTTCAGCCTGGAGGCTGAGGAGAGCGGGTGAGCAAGGTGCATCAAATCATAGATACAGTAAATGCAAACCTGTTATTAAAACAAGTAGCAGATCAGTTTAAAACACGTACCAAGGTGCTCCTTTAGACAACAGACTGCCACAGCAAACAGGTACATTCATGGATTTGAAAAAGGGCTGGAGAAATTAATGGGCAATTGCTCTGCCAACAGATCCCAGATGGAATCTGCAGACTGGTACCCAGCAGAACCAGTAATGACTGCTGATGCTAGGAGAAAAGAAAGGAATAAACTGAAGATACTGCCTTGCCTGCCCTCTTGAAGCATTGTCTCCTCCTGCCGCTGCTGGAAAGCAGGCTGTTAGGCTAGATAAAATGTTAGCCAAAACCAGAAGGGCACATCTGGATGGAGCTGTTAACTGGACCAGGCTCTCCCAGACCCTAGAACCATGTGGGCTGGAAAAGACCCTCCAGACCAAGTTCAACCATCAATCCAAATCCAGTGAGATGCCCTTGGATTACTACTTGTCCCACCTAAACTTCATCAGGACCTTGCCATAAGCTTCAATCCTTATCCAGTCCTCTACTAAAATGCACTTGCAGAAGCTCCCGCACCGCATTGTGGACATAAAGTTCCTGCAGTAGCTCGGAGATACACAGCGAATGTGACTTCCCTTGCCAGATTTCTGGGTGACACCTTTGGATGTCACCTTCAGATGCCACCCAGAAATCTGGCAAGGAAATTCAAGTGTGCACCGCAGCATCGCATTTGCTCGTTGACAAGCCAGGTGTGAAAGCTGCGTGGGTCTTCTCAGCACGGGGCTCTCAGTTCAAAGGCATCTTTACATACCAAAGGATAACGCTGTAAGAAGCAGCATTTCATTATCCAGGAAGTTCTAAATTGATAGCTTGATTGAAATAATTATCGAGGTTAAGAACAACAGGAAATACCCAGAGCTGCATTTACAGTCAAGAGCATCTCCAGGGAAGAGGGAAAACTTCGCCCCAGGTCGGAGCTTCTATTTGAGAAGCAAAGGGCTGTAGGATGCTGCGTGTCAACACGAAGTCCCAGCTTTCAGATCACCATCTGTCCTGTGTGCTGGCTGCTTCTGAGAGCTCAGCAGAGACCAAATAATGGCAGATATTAAACACTTTTCCTGGATTAGTCTCCATGCATGCTGTAACTTCTACCTATTGTCCTAGAAGAAGACAGATTCTTACTTTTCCCTGATGTTACTGCTCTGTGAGCCCCACCTGCAGTGCTGTGTTCCACTCTGGGCCCCCACCACAAGGACACGGAGCTGTTGGAGCAGGTCCAGAGGAGGCCACGGGGATGCTCTGAGGCTGGAGCACCTCTGCTATGGAGACAGGCTGAGAACTGGGGGTGGCTCACCTGGAGAAGAGAAGGCTCGGGGGAGATCTCATTGTGGCCTTCAGGGCTGCAGGAAAGCTGGGGAGGGACTCTTCGTCAGGGAGTGCAGTGATGGGACAAGGGGTAATGGCTTTAAACAAAAAGAAGGTGGGTTTAGATTAAATGTCAGGAACAAATTATTCACGATGAGAGTGGTGAAGCCCTGGCACAGGCTGCCCAGAGAAGCTGTGGATGCCCCAACCCTGGAGGTGCTCAAGGCCAGGCAGGATGGGGCTTTGGGCAGTCTGTTCTGGTGGGAGGTGCCCCTGCCCACGGCAGGGCAGCTGGAACTCAGGGGGCTTTAAGGTCCTTTCCAATCCAAACCACTCCTTGATTCTAGGACTCTGAATCTGATTCTATGATTTTGAGCAGAGAATCATTTTTAAGCCAGAGAAATGCTGACACTTGGTGGACTGGCAAAGCAGGTATGTGCGAAGTACAGGAACTTCAAAGCGTTTTGCTCCCCTCTAGCTTTTAGGTTCCTAGAACTCATGGGCAACTTATCCATCCCATTAGGGCTATAACTTGGTAATGGAAAAAATGAGATCAGCAGCAAGAACCCATTTTATTCAATAAACACTCAGATGTAGAAAACACTCAAATACCAGGCAAAAGAGTGAACTTTCCTTCCTTGCTGAAAGTGATGGCTGTGGGAGACAGTCCTGCAACCAAAAACTTCTAGAGTGAAGAATAGGAATTCTTTGATTTATACCCAGATGGATAAAAGAGCTGCTTGGTGCTGGTATCGGAGAATCAGGGAGGATGCCGAGAGGTGTTCAGCTGAAAAAGATGAACTGGGGGACTGAAAATGTGGCTGAGGGCACACAGCTCAGGGAGCATACACAAATGCCCAGGTTTTCAAAGTTAAAGGAAGACAGGGAGCAGAACTGCAGCCTCCGAGCACAGAGAACATGCACCAGGCACCCTTCGGGTACGGCTTTGCAAGATGCAACAGCCTGAAGCTCAGGTCAGCCAAGCTCAAGCTGGAGCTGAGTTTCAATATATTATTATTTAATGTTGAGTGGAATTAAGTCTTAGAGCAACTTATCAAAATCATGCCCAATTTTGCCATGGGTGAGCACTTTAATAGCCAGAGGTGGGGAAGGGGAGAGGTGGCAGGGGAGCATGACACGAAGCTGGAGGGGAGCAGCGCTGCAAGGGGGAGCATTGCTCGGAGGAGTTATTTATGCTTTGCCATGGAACTGAGGAGATCCGCAGCCTGGGAGTCCCTGGGGAGATGTCCCAAGCCTGGTACTGCTTGAAATATTTTTTTAATAATTACTTGCATGAATAGAAAACTTGCTTATTACAGCTGCAAATGAATTAGCAAGCCGGGAGGGACTTCAAATACTTTGGCGAATGGGCTGAAACTTCAAAACAAGCTTGACACATTAGAGAAATGGCTTGGAAAAAAAAAATAAAAATAAAAATTGTCTGCAATTCATTGGAAACAAAGGAAAAACTTGCTGCTTGTGTAAGAAGGCTGGGGCTGCAAAGCAGACAAGCACAAGCAGCCCTCGTCACGCTGCTGCAATAGCAGCAAACCGCAGGCGGGGATGTGCAGAGGGAACGGGGTCTGCAGGGACAGGGAGCAGTGCTTGGGGTCTGCCTCTGCCTGGGGGAAGAAGTGATGGGCTCCAGGGGCAGCAACGGAGCTTTAGTTTACACATCAGACAACGGATTTTTTTATTTTTTCTTACAGTAGCGATAGCTTAAGGCAAGTTGGGCTTGGGCAGCGCAGCTGCTGAACCTCAACACCAGCAAGTTTTAGGGACAGGTTGGGTGAGGGAGGGCTCCTGAGTCTGACACACAGAGTGCTGGGAAGGAGGAAGGCAGAGCCGGGAACGTACCTTGTGCTGTACTCTTGGGCACCAACTTCGCTGAAAGGTGTTTGGTCAAAGCTATAGCTGGAAATGGAAGAGAAAGGGAAGGCGACTGCCCAGGGGCCATCGAGCACCTGCAGGGATGGGGCATCCAGAGCCGCTCTGGGCAGCCTGTGCCAGCGCCCAAAGGGCAGCCACAAGGGCACTTGTGGGTGAAGTCCTAGCAAAAAGTCAGTGGAACACGAGCTGCCCAGCACGTTTCCCAGATGATGCCCATGCCTCGGTGCCACATAGCACTGCTGCCTGCAGCCCCGTCGCTGCCCTTAGAGCCGCCTTCAGCACACGCCCCATGTTGCAAGTCACAAGGAGGGCTGATTGCTCCTTGCAGTGAGCACATGAAAACAACACAATGAGGTGACCAGCGAGTGAGTGGGTGCTATCTCCCTCAACACGAGAGCTACGGACACTCAATGAAACAAGCAAGCTGCACATTTCAGCAGGAAGAAGGATTTTCTTTTCCCTGCTGTGCTATTTCTTTAACTGGTGGAAACCATCGTTAGAGAAAGCTGCACACCTCAGAGTCATGGAAGAATTAAAGAAGAAAAGCACACCTGCTCTTAGAGCCATTACTAGACAAAACAGCTCACATTCAGCCATTCCAAAAGCTGGGTAAGCTTACTGAAAAAGGATGAGAGATTAATGCCGTCTCTTCCTCTGCTCTGTGTGCACCTGCAGCTGTTACAAGCACTGAAACATCGCTCTGTCAGCCTGCAGCACTTTGCAGGTGGTCAGTGGAGGCCAGGGGCACCAGCAGCCTCCGTACCTGAGGCTGCCTCTGAGCCCCAGCACATTTCCTGGCAGCACAGCACATCAGTCGGCCAGGCAGCTGCTCCAATGCAGAACGGAGCACTGAGCAGAAAAGCTTTACGCCAGCTACTGAGCCCCTCCACCAGGTTTGCTGTTTTATTTTTTCCCTTCGCGTATTTCAAGAGCCTCAGCCAATGGATTCCCCTCCGTGGTGCCACGTGAAGCCACCAGGTCCCCGACGTTCCCCAAAATCCAGGTGTTTCTCTGAGAGCTGCAGTGAGCAGCCCCTTGCCCTCTGCCATTCCCCAGGAGCTTTCCTACATGGCGGTGGTAGGAAATAAAATTAAGGAATTTTGCAGCCTTAAGGCCAGGACCAGGACACGTTCCCAGGGTAGGGACTACAGCAGCCCATAACTGCCCTCATGATTTTTAACAGTTTCAACTTCCCACAGTCAGGCAGCTAAAGCATCTCAAAATCAGGTGGGAAATCATTAGTTTCACAACCATATACAACTAAATTATTTATACAGGGTGTTAAGGAGGGGTGGAGCATGCAGAGCATTATCTTCCCAAGATTTAACTCCCAGGCAGCGTTCAGTTTGGAAATTGCACCAGATGGATCGCAGAGTGCAGCTCAAGGTCATCTAAATACTGTGCTGGGCTCCCAACTGTAAGCACGATCATCATGAGCCGCACAGAGCCATCAACAGAAATTTAATCCACTGCCAGATACTTGGTGCTCCTCAGAAAGAGCACTTTAAACCCTTCTTACCCCTCAAGTACAAGGACACAAATAACCCTTGTTTAAAAGCGATACAGCAGCAGGAATGCAATCTCTCTGCATGTAGATATGGCAGGGAAATGGCACTTATGCTGTAAATGCACACTTTGTAAGAACTATTTGTTCATCCGATAGACACCCTTGTAGCCAGACAGCTCGTTTCTTATTTTCTGATTCTGGACAAGTCGAGGAAATCGCTTACCTGTGACCGGGGCCAGCACACTTGCCTTACAGTTACACCACACCAACCCTCTGTGTACACACGGCACAGAGCCTATTGCCAAAACAACCGGGAGCACACAGAGCTGACCTTCCCAGCACGCTTCAAATACCCCTCTCCTCCTTGCGTTCCCACCCCCAAACCCTTATTATAGTCAATAGCTAAGCTCAATGCACTGCAGGATTTTTTTAATAGAAAAACTTCCCCAGTGAGGGCACATAGCGGGGTGTCAGCTCCTCTATTTTTAACAGCACAGCCACCGAGGGGACTGCCCGACCTCTGCTCAGCAGCCCCACAGCACCCGGGTGCAGCCCAGGCCTCGGACGTCCCACTGCTGCCCAAGTGCATGAAGCAACATTTTGGGTGTGAAAGCAAGGTTCTGGACTACCCCTGCACAGGAAGCAATGCCCTTGAGTTTAGGGTTAGCCAGGTTACCCAGGTCATGCTAAGGACTGAATCAAACAACTCCCTCTTGTCCTCCCCCGTAAGGAAATCGTTTTTAAACCTCAGATCAAGGCAATTAGCCTTGCCACCAGCACAAAGCCAGCATTTCCACTGAAATCACTGAAATCCAGTTTTTCTGGAACAGAAGGTCTGAAAGACTAACAGATTAGAGTCTGCTGAGCCATTGCATCTGCTGCCTTCAACTAACACCACATTTCCAATATGCTACGGAAACAAGTATTTGGGAAAGAATATTTAGCAAAGAAGTTAAACTCAGCACATTCAGAGATTTCCGCAAGGATCTGTTAAGTGCATTTTTTTCCACAAAGGAGAAGAACCATTTATGTACCTTGAGGAAACGGTGAGGCCTCAAATCACTTGGAAATTTCAAAATATTTGTTCCTCCGACAACTGTTATGTAAACCCAGCACAGAGCCCTGCAGAGGAGCAGTTCCCTATGTAGGTCAGAAGAAGGGAAGGCAACCTGCAGTCTTGCAAGGGACAAGCAGATACAGAAACTGAAGGACGTGTTTAATTTTCCTGTGTTTCCCACAAGCAGCAATGGATTTTTCCAGATGTAGAGAAAACAGCATTTTCAGATATGTACAAAAGTTTATTTTATAAACAGCAACTACTTTTGAATAACAAAATTGCAAAAACAGACCAACATTAGAAAACCAGCTCAGTGGTGCATTTTCTATTTGAAGCACAAGTTAACAGCGTTCACTAAGTAAAAATGCTGCCCTCCAATTCCCCCGCATCCCTCCCCGACCATCTACCAGATGGGATTTATTAATTCAAGATATGGAACAGATATTGGTAACACCGCAGTAATTTCAGACAAGTACAATTGGTTGACAGTATTTCCCTACCTCTTCCTGGCCTTAAAAATAATAAAAATCAATAACCAACTCAGATTTGAAACAAAAATTAGACTCCAGAGCGATTTGGTTTGAAGAAGTGTAGGCTGGCGATGCTTATGTTTGAATCTTCTGTTACAACATGAGCCCACTAGTGCTGTTTTCTCCATAAGGGAAGTTACTTCAAACTATGAACTGCAACAAACATTATCTTGAGTTAGCAAAGAAATATTTGAGACTGAAATGGCTGCTACTCTGTTAAAAAGAAATCTGCAAACATACTGATCTGAGCAATGCAATCTAACGTTAAGCACATTTAGAACACACTTACATAGCAGTGCTTTGGAAGGACTATGTGCACCCAACTTTTCATCAAATTGCAGGAGCAGGAAGTGTTTGAGCCCAGAACTTTGGGTTCTCCTGGAAAGGGGAAACTGTCTGACAAATTCGGGTTTAGGAACCTGCATACAGATGTCTTAGTCTGCTGTTCATGTGCAGGGCATCATTACAGTCTTCAAACTTCACTTTGAACTCTGCTTTCATGTTTCAGAAGTGTACCAAAAGCTAATTTTGGGTAGCTTAATTTAGTCAAAAAATAGTATGAATTGATGCCTAAGCAAGAAATCACTACTTTTCATTTTCAAAGCTATTGGGTCCTGATGAGATTAAAAAAATCATTTTCAATATTTGAAAACACTCAAGAAAACTAAAGCATCTCAAGTTATTACAGAAAATCAGTAACTAAAATTATTATAATACAACAGTACTCATTAGCTCTAACAAAGCTACGTTAGTCTGTTTTTTCACTACAGACCCCACTTTTCAGGGTACATTATCCTATTAAAAAAACTTGCTTCTTCATATACAACTTTCTAAACACTGAAAAACTTTACAAATGATTTCAAATCGACTCAATCAGAACATTGCAAAAATTAACGCTCTTCAGCTTTAAATTTGCCTTTTTTTTTTTCAAGCCATTTACCTGTAATATGAAGTCATTTTTGGTATTAAACTTTAAAGTACTTTCCATGTTTTTCAGGCGTACCAGGAGTTTAAGTCATACCACTCTAACAATATATAATTCAGTACCTGCAAACAGATATTCCCTATGGCAAATGGGATACATCTACAGACATTTTATAGAGGAACCATTATGGTTTAATTTCTCAAAAATTATTGCCACTCAAGTTTTTAAAAGTGTTTTGAACAAACTCATGATATACTCAGTTGTTTACAATGTTCCACTTCTGTGTGTGTTGAAGTATGCCAAGCACTGTAATAGGAACGGAACTGGGGCTGCTTAGAAAGGCTTTTTTAGCCTCTCAAAAACATTGCTGTTTATCACAAAAAAAAGTTAGACAGGTTGAATATTAAGATCAAAACTCTTTCACCACACTTTCTGCTCGCTGCTTGTCAGTTTGACAGCCCTATTGTGTGTAATCTCACCCTCCTGAGCAGACTTCTGTAGTATCGTGGTACAGGAGGAATTAAGACAGAGTGGCAGTCTTTGTTTCCATCACCTAGCTGTTGTATATGTATTCTCTCTATTATGCAATAGAGAAACAAGACAGCATGGAACCCATCTTCCAGCCTTAAAAAAAGGCATTACAATCAACTAGAAATGGCAGCCTTTGCAAGAAGTTCTTCACAGTTTTAGAGTTGCTAGCATATCTTTAATAGTAACAGGCAGAAAGCCCTAAGGTGTTTCTAAACATACTTGCAGACAGTACCAATTGCTGCAGAAAAGCAGTGTCAGCAAACTTGCTTACGTATCATTCATGGCTTGGAAAATCCAGTCTGAAGAAATAGAACTTTTTCCTGCTTTGTAGAAGTAGCATTGAACATAAACACAACTGAGTTGAGCTTCGGTACGTCGCTCCTTAGGTCAAGTGAGTTCACTGTTAAGTGGCTAGCTCAGTGAACACCCTTCAACTTCACTTGTGACACTGTCAAAATCGTTTTTTGGTTTTGTGTTTTTAAACATAACACTGACGAACTTATCAAACATGGCTTCCATTGTCGAAGAAACGTTTTCAGCTGTATCTGCTGCTCTCACTGGGGCTTCGGTTGTTGGAGTAACTGCGATCGCTTTCGCTGTCAGAGCCAGATGATCTGCAAATAAAAAATTGGAAGTGCCTCAAAATTGCATTTTGAGCTTTAAATTCAAAATTACATTGTGTCAGAAAAATGTCTAGCGCATCTCTTGCCAAGAAAACGTACATCAAGCCTTATGTAATAACTGAAATATGCGTTAAGGGACACTCAGTTAAAATTGTCAGTAACTTTGTGATGAAAACCCTGCGCAACTCAAGTCAGACTGTGATTGAAACTATGATTTCTTCCCTTCTCCAATACAGTTAAGAAATCACCCCAAACCAATCAAGTTTTTATTGAAGCTAGCAGCTGACTAAGACATATATTCTAACAAATACAGCTTTAATTCTCAACCAAGATGATTTTGCAACTCCTTGCTTTATATACTGCAACTTGAGTTTTAAAGGGTCTGAGAAATTAGGCCCCATAACAACAGGAGCATGTGAGTGTCTGCAGAAGAGAAATAGATTAAAATATTCTATCCAAACCAGAAGAACTCCAATCTCAGCACCTGGTCAAGCACCCAGATTGTTTCAGACAAGCCATAGCACACAGCCAAATTATACAGAAGAAGCTTCCAGAAATTTTCTAGCCTCATGCCTGCAAGGAAAGCTTTGTAAATGAAGGACAGGCATATCCTAACCCAGCATTGTTTCTCTGAAGTTTCCTGACATCCCAAGACAATGATTTCGTAAATCTATTTCCACATTCATCATTCATCTCCAACTTCCCATCAAACACATGACAGTTGTCTTGTCAGAACTAGACGGGGAAACAGGTGACAGCAAAGTTCATTAAGAGTCAATACAACTCATGACAAAATGAGTATGAGAACCACAGATGAAAATTTACAGTAGCCAGAAAACTGCCTGACTTTCTGTTGACTAATAAGGTAAATATTTAAAGGTATGGAGTGAACAATAAAAAGCTCACTTCTGATTTTTGTGAGATGTGCTCACTCGTACCTACAGTAACTCCACTGGACTGAGTAGGCTAATTTACCCTAATTTATAACAGCGCAGACAGAGACATGGAAAGCACACTGGACTTACTGGTAAAATATTCCTTCAAAACATGTTCTAAGGAAGTTAAAAATTAATTCTGGCTAGCATTAGTTTTTCACTTCCTTTGCAGATATATATTTTTTTAAATCCACTTTTGCATTCTAGCCAAAAAGCATTCACCATCCAATGGAATTCTCTGCATACCAGGTAGCTTTTAATCCATAACAAAGTGCCTGATTTAAACTTTGAATTAGTTCATTGCAGGATTTAAAAAAGTACTTAAGGGCAGTGTTACCAAAAAAAATTGTCCTTATTTTGGATGTATGTGGACATGTATGCAAAAATATTTTTATGCCTGGGGAGAAAGCATGAGCCTTCATGAACTGAAGCACACACTTGGCAAATTCTTCTGCATAAACACAGTGTTAAAGCCATGCAAGTAATGAACACACCTGGATCTTCTGTCATAACTTCTAGATCTTCGATAGCTGTCGCTCCTTTTACTTCTACTTCGACTTCTGCTGTAGTAACTATCATATGTGTATGACCTACTTCAAAGGGAAAAGGTCATTGTAGATTTGTGTCTAGGATGCCATTTATGTTAAATGTATGTTTTAAACACATTTATACACAAACAGATGAACTGAAATACAGAAATTAGTCTTGAAGGATGTGGAAAACAAAATAATCCTAAGTTTTTGTAAAAGCTTGATGCCAAAATTAAATTTTGTCAAAACAAATATAATCTGGAGTTTATTAATGTACAGAAGACTTACTAAGCATTGTAAAAGCGTTGAGTTTTCACTACAAATGGTACATGAAGTAAAAACACCATGTTTGTTAATACTTCTGAAAGTACCAAAATTATTCTAATTTACATTTCCAATTTTAACAGTAAAGGGAAACGTGTTCACCATTATTTACATCATACCATCACCCATTGCTGCAAAATCAGTTTGATTTGGTTATTTTCAAAGTGTCTCATTTATGCTGATTTTGCTTTGGCTAACATTGCTATCATGGTATTTTTAAGTACCACAGATAAAGCAGTATTCTTCTATAAAGTTTTTATTTTTATAGTAAGCATATTCATTTCATAGTTGTTACAGAACCACCATCCATACCTGGATCGACTGTGATGACCGTAAGAACTACTTCTGGACCTGCTTCTACTGTAGGTTCGACTGAAAAACAAACAGAAACCAAACCATGTAAAGATAAAGACATTAAGTTAATCAGGAACAAGTGCTGAAAAGGGAAAAAGGGGAAAAGAGGAGGGGAACAAGATTTTCTCAGAATTCCTTACCCATACCGCTAAACTTTAAAGAAAATTGCTTTTTGATGACAAAAGATTTCAATCTATTTTAACTTGCACTTTTAAGCAGATACATCAGACTGCAGCACGCACAGCTGAGCCCATTTCCACCTTGCTCAGAGACAGAAGCATCAGGGTTCTGGGCATCGCTCGCTGGTCTGACAACACACCCCAACACTACCTCCAGTTAGAGAGCCTTACCTTCGGCTCTTGTAGCTGTGGTAAGAACTACTTCGACTTCTTGACCGATCTCTGCTATACCAGCCTCTGCTTCTGCTTCTTGTATAGCTCCTTGACCTGCCATCAACAAACAACCTCTGAAGATCACAAAATAGGAGAGCACAAGGGAACAGGAAGCAAAAGCATTCTAAAGCTTTATCTTTCAAGCTAAATATTTATTCCATGCTTGCTAAAACTATGCAGGGCTGTTTAAGTGAAAAACTTAAGCTGAGAAAGAAAAAGATAACTCAAGAACATCGGGAATTTTCAAGTCAGCAGGGCAGGCTGTGAGAACATGAGTGTCTTACCTGTAAGAATAGGTAGAACTTCGGGACCGGCTTCGTGAGTGACTGTATGAGACAGACCTCGTCCGGTGTCTGGATTTAGATCCAGATTTACTTCGTGACCTGCTGAGGCTCCTGGAGGGGCTGTTGTCATCTCTACTCGGAGACTCCTCCTCGCTGGAGCTTTCTTGGTTCCTTGGCCTTCGATTTAGCCGTGCTGTTTTCCTAACTTCATCAAACAGAGATCCAGGCCTTACTTTATTTTTAGCTTTTATTTCAATTCTCAAACCTGCTGGTTTAGGCTCTGGCACTGAAGCTACATTCTTGGCTTCTGTGGCAGTACTCACTGCAGCTGGATGCAAGTTACCAACACCTTGCAAGGGCTTCCATTTATTATCAATTGGATCATTTTGTGTATTTTCAGTGATTTCACTTTTCAATCGACACTCTTTAGCACTGGACACAGGAGCAGAGTTATTTTCTTGCCTTCCTCTTTCTTTTTCTTCTTTAATATTAATAAAGTCTATAATATTGTTTCCTAATTTGACAGCATCAAGTTTGGGGGTCTGCAAATCTTTGTTTATACTAGCACTTAGAGCCTGAGGTTTAGCAGTGAGAACAACAGGAGACAAAGTGTCCACAGCCGTCTTCCCCGGTGAGTTACGATCTGGAGTACAAATCTCCATGTTGTCATCTGTCTGAACAACATCTAATCCATTCTCGTTACTTTCTGCAGAAAGCTTGTCCTCATTCTTGCAAGCAGTCACATTTATTCCTGAGTTTAAAATACTGGTTGAAGTGTTTGGATCAGTGCTATCCTTACTAAGGTTGTTTTGATCTGGTGAGGCATCAGCAGCAGTGTCTTTAACTACGAGGTCTTCGTCTCCACAAGATTTTCCACCATTTCCCACTTTACCTTTGACTATTTCATCCTTTTCATAAGCTTGTTTATCCTTTATGTCCCTGGTAAGCTGCTTTTCTTTATCATCCTTAGTAACTGGCTTTTCAATTATATCATCATCATCTTCTTCTTCACCAAACTCCAGCGGGGGCTGCCAATGAAATGTTTCTTTTCTTTTCTGAACTTTGTGTTTCTTTTCCTTTTTACCTTTTGATTTTTCTTTCGCTTTTTTAGAATGTGATTTTTTAGGAGTTTTTGATTCATGTTTGTGTTTTTTTGACTTTCCTCTAATATTTGCTGAGTTAGAATGAGAACTCTCAGATTCAGAAGATAACTGTTTGCTCATCTTCCACGTACAATCAGAATCCAGAATGCCTTCTGAAGAATTTGATTTCGTTTTTATCCTTCTGGTACCACTAAGCTCTGTATCAGACCCTGATGTGGCCTCTCCTTCCTCTTTATCAGAGGAGGGTCTGGAATCTCCCCTACTGTGATGAGCCTCTCCTCTTTCTGAGTTTGATTCAGAGTCCCACTTACTACCTGAATAGGATTTTCGTCTTCTTTTTGCACCACCTCTAGGTTGCTCAGAAGTTTGCTCTTTCACTGCTTTCTTTTTAGAATGATCAGCATCCCATTCACACTTGGGCTTCTCCTCCCCTCTCATAGAACTGAAGTTATTTTTATCCTGCTGCTGAGCATCTCCTCCTAATTGAAAATGGCCTTCTTTTTCTTGGACTCCTTTCACTTTAACAGAATGCTCACTGTCAGTAGAGAAGTCCGAAGATGATAAACTGTCACTCTCCTTCAATCCTTGAGAGGACTCATCATAGTCTTTAGCGCTCTTGTAAGGGAGCGTACTTTCAGAGCTTGTTTCTTGCCTCAGTTTAAGAGGCCGAGTGTTCTGATCACCTGATGCAGATTTCCTTTTGCTCCTGTGTCTGTTATCATCACTAAGGGAAAAATAAGATGTTGACTCACTATAGCCTGACCTGTCACTGCGGTTCTTGCTCAGTGATGGCGATCTGCCAGAAGAACGGGATTTTGTCCTTGAGCTAGACAGACTTCTAGATCTTGTGGAAGATCTCGAGTATGACCTGCTTCGAGAGGACCTGCTTCTTGACCTCTGCCAACTGTCTGAGCTTCTGTCACTGCGATATTTGCAGTAACCGCTTCGATCGCTATCGGAACTCCTTTGTCGCTTCTGATACGAGGAAGAAGCATTAGCCTCTTTAATAACCACTAGATTATAATTAGTTTGGGGGGGTATCAAGTGGGTTGTTTTAGCTTTCATTTCCTGAATTCGCTCATAGGATGGCTTCCATGGTTTTTGCCCAGGCTTCCACCTTGAAGGTGGTGGACTATCACTTAAGGGTATGACAGGGAGGCTTTCTGGGACAACTGGAGGGATGACAATTTTATCACTGGGTAGCATAACTGTTCTGACAGGGTCAGCAGGCTTGTTCAACTTATTTTCATTTAATCGTGTTGAAACATTTTGTGGAGAATTGGAAACTGTCTTTTGACGCCTAGGGTTAGAGCTTGATCTTGACCTACTTTGAGAACGTGATGATCTAGAGGCTGATCTTGACCTGGAGCTTCTTTGGGAATAGGACCTTGATTTAGACCTAGATCGGGACCTGGACCTGTAGTATGACCGACTCTCTCTGCTTGAGAAAGTTGATGAACTCCGGTCTTCCTTATCAGACTTTGACCAGTCTCTTCTGGATGAATGTCTAGAGGACAACGAAGAAGAACGAGACTTCCTCTCACGATCGCAAGATGATTTCTTCCTCCTGAGGAAAGAATGAGAAGATTCTACCTCTGATGAAGCTGATGCTTTCTTCTTTTTACTTTGCTTGTGCTTCTTGAAATGCTTCTGCTTTTTAGACTTCTTCTTATGTTTCACTTTCTTCTTCTCCTTTCTGTGCTTTTTGTGGTGGCTGGAATACCTCAGAGTACTTAGATCAGAGCAGCCGTTACGTGACCAAGATCTCGATCTCCGTGACACACTTCGTTCATCCCATCTGCTTGTACATGGGTCACTTAACCTTAAAAACAAGCAAGTCCCACACTAAGTGTAAATTCTTTAACCATTTTATAAGCATCTCCCCCCTCCCCAAGGCAATTAATGAATCTTAACTATGAAAATCCCTGCATGTACTTCTTGAAAACTGTATTTTGAAGGAGCTTGCTCCAGCTGCACCATTAGAAAAATTTATTCTATGACATTACGCTTTTTCAGCATGTGTTCACCTGATGTTACACCACTGAGAGGTTTTAAGAAAGATTCCATTTAAACCTCACAACATTAGAAACAGAAAGATGTTAAATAGAAATATTTTTACACATTTTATTCGGTTAAACAAGAATGACATGGAATATCTATATAAGCAAATAACACCTGTGTAAAAAAAACCATTTAATTCGGTACTGAGGTTCTTACTTGTCGCCTTTACTCCACTTTTCTCCACTAGGTGGTCTATATGTCCGTAATCTCTGCATTTCCTCCTTCCAGTGAGGAGGAGTCTCACTGCTCTCATCATCATCCGATTCAGAACATGACCGTGACCGAGGTGGGGTGTGATAGCGCTGCAGAAATAAAGGAAGATGATTCATGACTGCATTTTTCTGGACTGTATAGAAGTATATAGCGCCTCATATACATTTTGCATGCATCTTCAGAACACGAGTCAGACAATACTACTCACAAAAGGTCAAAGAACACAAATTCTCAATTTCCTGCTGACAACACCCATATATGGTACACATATATCCTACATGTGAGACTGGATTACACAGCTAGCTGTCTTTTCATACTCCGAGGGCATTTCTCAAAGCTTGAGGGAAGAGCCAACCAGGTTGAGGTTTTTCCCCAAAATGTAAAAGGAAGAATTTAGAAGTAAAAATCCCTTTACATGTTATATCTTCTGGAATATTGCAATTGCTGCAGATAATCAAACTTTGTTTACCTCCCATGATACTAAAGCACAAGTGTTTCACTTCAGTTCACAGACACTTCTTGTAAGCATAAAGATTATCTCTTTCAAAAGTCACTGCTGTTCAGCTCTTCAGGAGCAGACAGTTTAAGACAACTTAAAAATCTTTCAAAAGTGTAATGAGGCTTCATGTTAAAAAATGAGGCTTAGATACAGCATCCAAATAGGCAACAAGAACTTCTCCTGCAGCAGTGTACTCATAATATTGCTAACTCATTATTTTCCATTACCCAGCAGGACACACACTTCAGTAGCTCATGTGAGGAAATTAGAAGCTCCTTGATTCAATTAACAAAGAAAAACATCTGGGTTTTACTCAATTATTTTGAGCCACTTACAAAGAAAGCAATGTGAGGAAAAAGCAGAGTTTGTCCCTCAGAATAAAAAGACATGTATTGGTTTTCACGGCATTCAGGTTTTTTTTTTTTTTTTTTAAATAGGATCATAGAATTTCAGGCAGAACTCTAAGACTTTTCTTCTTCATGTAAGAACATAAGGAGAACCTGCCATGGGGACTTGGAGCCTCCCAATCCTTTGAGGTAAAGCAATGAGTACTTAAAGGGGAAACAAGACAGCTTGCACAGATGAACAACATATAATACATTGCTAAGGTCTCATGGAGCTCCCTAATTCTCTCACAGTATAAGGAAGGAGTTCTTCCTCTTCAGAAGCTAAGAGGATTCAAAACTACAAATGAATACCTGGAGTAGCTGGCTCTGGAGAAAAAGCTAAATAGACTGTTAGAGATTGCAGAAAACATGTTTCTCTAATTGCTAGCCCTAAATTAGTTCTGATATTACTGGTTTTCATTCTTAATATTGGGGTGAGGGTGTCAAGATTAGGAAAAACAAGTCACAGGCACCCAAATTCTTGGCAAAAGCTGATTCCACTCAGTGCTATGTTAGCTTTTCAGAAGTCTTTGTGTACATGAATATTTCAAACCAATCCATTTCAAAGGTTTCCTTCAGTGGACAGCACAAGTGCCATGTTCAAACAAAAGCTGTCAGATGCATCAAGCAGAACAGCCATCAGATTTAATGTCAAGGCTGGCAAATAAGGGAATAGGAGGCTCTCAGATGAGGTCCAAACAGTACATTGCCTTGTTCCACCTTAGGGCTACCTAGGCCATCAATTTTGGGGCTTAAAAATCTTTGTATCATGAGGATCAGTAAGAAGGACATTTCTCAGATCCAGTGGCTGTGAGAGAAGGAAAAAATCTTGTTCAGAGAAAAGTGTCTTCAGCTATACGGATATTGATCCGTCTGTGCTTAAGGATTTCCACTTACAAGAAGATCTGGCAAGTACCAAGTACTGTATGTTTTATGGCTACCCGCTAAACTGATCCAGGAAAGAGTTTTAAAGGGGACGAATATGCTCAGTCAGTGTAGTACAGACAACACTCCCCCACGACCAAATGAACAGAATGAAAATCTTTCCCAAATTCCTTCCTCTTCTACTGACTCAAAAACAGTGTTTGGGGCCTTGTGCCATGGACTATTAAAGAAAAGAAGAAAACTTCTTCTTAAGAACAGTGGCACTAATGCAAAAGCCTTGAGGGTAGCAGAGCACTGAAGTAGAAGTGAAATCTACATGAACAGTGACAGCCTTCACAGAGGAAGGCAGAAAAATTGAGTCTCTGCATTTGTAAGAAGCCTACTCTACTAGCTTTGCAGAAAAGTAACTTCTTGCCCATACAGTGTCATCTGTGACATTACACGGACTTCATCTCAGGCAGGAGAGCAGATGGAAACTGATGACTAGGTTAAGGAGCTAAAAAAACAAACAACAAAAGATAAAGTGTCAAAAAGCAGAACTAACAGTTTAAGTGATTCGGCCAATGTTGCCAGCAAAACAGCTGATTCTTAGCACTGCACTCAAAATCATCAGCATGTGTACCAGAACAGGCTGGGTGCAGTCAGGACACTGTACAATAGCCCCGCCTACTGCTACGCATTCCAGTCCTACAGCTCAACAGAAACAGTGAGGATATGCAAGGGGCTGAGAGATTACAAGCTGCCACTTCTCATTGCTTTAGATCTTGCAGTTCAGCTAAGATGAATCTTTGCTGAATTAATTCCAGTCTTTATGAAGAAATAACTTTATTATGTTTGAATCTACTCTTGTAGCTGAGTAAGCATTTATTTTCCCAAACAATGTTTAGGCAAAAACATTAATGATAAGGATGGGGAGCAAGTATTTTAAAGTGAACTACTTAACAACAGTATTTCAGCCTTCTAAGCTTACATCTACGGTACAACAGTTAGTGTCACACAAAGCGTTCACAGAAATTCAAAGTTCAAGGTCAGAGAAGAGATTCTGGGTGAGAGGAAAGAAAAAAAAAAAAAACACGTACTATTGTGCCTCTTCCTTTAATTTTTCGTCCAGATTTAGAGACTGATGGTTTCTGGTCAGTTAGAACTGGCGTAGCATCAAGAAGCTTCCTACATAAATCAATAAAAGACGAGCTTACACAAAGAAATCCCCACATACAGTAATTTTCACTTAAAGCTAAAACTAATTTAATCATGCAAAATATCTTCATAGTCTATTTCGATATGGCAGAACTGAGAACTCAGTGACTGGTATTCCAAGAAGCCAGCCATGCACAAGGTGCAATGAAAGGCAAGTCAGTGTGTACTGGCTTCCAAACAACCTGGGGACCTGACCTCCCTTTGTGATGAACACATGCTAACCACGAACTTGCAAAGTACTCAAAGGGGATTTGCTAAAGAGGCCAACTTGTGTTTAGTGGGCAGATCCTTAAGAGAACACAGAAAGAACAGTTTCAGGATCTCTTAGCATATGGAATGGCAGTTCATGACAGTCCGCAAGTTTTGAAGCCTTGTTACTTTCCTCAGCAACAAGAGGTAATTCAGCACTCCTTTTTCACAGAGGTTGTGCAACACTCTTGAGAGAAATAGATACTATGGCCTTGAAAACATGGATTAGTAACACTTCAAGAAAAAGCTTACAGACTATACCATTAACCGAAAAAAAATAAACAGGCTAGATTTTAGATGTGTCCAGGACTGTGCCATCTGAATCAAAGTGAAGGAATTTGATAAAAAAATTACAATTGAGTAGTTACAATAAAAAATTACAATTCTGTTTTACATGCAAACAGAATGCAACTTGTGCATTAATTCCTTTCTACCAAAAAAAGTCTTAAAAATCACAGGTCTTTCCGAGATCCTATTCCACTGGTTTTGTACCAAAGTTTCTTCCCTTAGTCTAAGGAAGTTGAAAAAAAATCCTCTCACATTCAAGCATGCCTTGCAATCAAACATTTGCTGTATTTTTTGTTGCAAAATTTCCTCCAGAATTAGTGAAAAAGGTTTGTTTGCATCTGTCATTGAGCTTAATGTCATAATACGCATGATCTTTAAGGATCAATGAAATAACTCATGAGGTTTCAGTGGAAAACACTGAACCATGCTGAAAGGAAAGTTCCAAAGAAATACTGTAAGTAGGACAGCTGAATTACCTGATTCTGACACCACAGCCATTATCTGCTGTAACTTCTAGTAACACAATGCAAGAGGGCAAGTTTTATGCCTAGTTTGCACAAATAAAGTCAACATAAAAAGAAAACTGAATGTTCCTTACGGTTCAGGTTCTATACTGATAACAGGCACATCTCTTCTTAGCAAAAATCTATTTTCAGGCACTGGGGGAATTTCTTCAGGACGTACCACGGGCTTATCCCTCTTCGTGCCAATGTCGACTGCTTTTTCTGTTACATCGCTCTTGTCAGAAAGGCTGCTAGGAGGAAGAGTCAGTTTATAAACCAGAATCAACCAATAAACACCACTCTTCAGAGCAAATTCCCAGAATTAGCCACGAAGCAACAGGCTATCAGATGACTTACAGAAAAAGTGTTTTGTTAGCAGCTCGTTTTATGCTAAAGGAAAGATGGTGCACTATTCTTAGAAAGAAGGTTCAGTTCTCACAGTACAGCAAATAATTTTGCCTTTAATTTCCCATTTGATTATATTTTACAAAATATTTTATGACAAGTATGAATCAAAGGCCTCTGTTTGCCTATTGTCACTTCAACACAGGCATGCTGAGGCTTATTTCAAAGTTACTCTAGCTCCTACACACAAAGTTCTTTGTGTTGGAGTGGGTCCAGAGGAGGGCCACCAAAATGATCAGAGGGCTGGAGCACCTCTCCTCTGAGGAAAGGTTGAGGGAGTTGGGATTGTTCAGCTTAGAAAAGAGAAGGCTCCAGGGAGACCCCATTGCGGCCTTCCAATACTTGAAAGGAGCTTACAGGCAGGAGGGGGACCGACTTTTTACACAGGTGGAGAATGGCAGGACAAGGGGGAATGGGCTAAAACTGAAAGAGGGGAGGTTTAGGTTGGACATCAGGAAAAACTTCTTCCCTGAGAGAGTGGTGAGGCGCTGGAACAGGCTGCCCAGAGAAGCTGTGGCTGCCCCATCCCTGGCTGTGTTCAAGGCCAGGCTGGATGGGTTCCTGGGCAGTTTGATCCAGTGAGCTAGTGGCTGGCAGCCCTGTCCATGCCAGGGGGGTTGGAACTAGATGACCTTTGAGGCCCCTTCCAACCCAAGCCTTTCTATGATTCTTTAGCTGTCTCTTTGAGAAGTCTACCCAACAAGCTCAGCTTTAGTGATTTGTTTAAAGAAAAATCAAAATCCAAACTTAAAGAATAAAAGCACCTTCATATTAATTACTTCAGTACTTCATGAGAAGGTAAAGTTTCCCAAATTTCTCTAAAATTCTTAAATTTAGGATAGTAGTCACCATCTTTGGTTTGAGGTTCGCTTGCATCTTGAATCCTCTTTCTTCCTCTCTTCCTTTCTCCTTTTCCTTGATTGTTTTGATTTAGCTCTTCGTTTGCGCTTCCTCCTTCTGCTTCTTTCATTTTCAGCTTCACTCTCAGATGAAGTTTCTGAGGAGCTTGATGCACTGGAGGAGGAGTCTGATGCTTCTGACTCAGAACATACTTTCTTCTTCTTTTCCAAAGCTTAGAAACAGATATTTTAAATTTACAGTGCATACATGTGCATATAGCATGCAGTGTATACATATACAAAATAAGATACACAATTTTACATACATAAATACACACATGCTGCTCCAGAGGAGCTCAATGCCTGAACCTTGAGCATTTTTCAGTGGGGTTCAAAGTAAAATTATCAGAATTTCTACTATTGTGTCCAGCATAAAGCACTATCAGCCAAACTGCAAATTTTTCTAAAGATGGATGTAAAAAAAATTCTTCATTTGTTGTCAAGTGACCTGTAAGAATTTCCATGCACACCTGCCATCTAAAATGCACCACTGAAAAGCCAAAGCATTGTTAAGTCATACTCTGTAGGTTTACAACTGAAACTAAATATTCAGATGTGCCAAGCTTCAGCATCATCTCCTTTCTGCATGCTCCTCTTTTTACAGTCTTTTACATTCTGTCCTCTTCACAGGACGTGAAAAACACACTATCCTTGAAAGACAAGACTGAAGTTAGAAAAAAAAAAAAAACAGCTCTTAACAATCCACAGCTTCATAGCAACTGCAAAGACATATCTAAAACCACTTATTTCCAGTGAATGGTCATGAAAAGCAAAATTATGTTGACAACATTCACAGCTGATATTAACGTTATTTGATCTTATAATAAACTTTCAGAAATGGCATAAAATTCAACAGGAAGAAAGGCATATGGTTGGATAACCATCTTCCAAATTCAGACAAGTAGGTTCTAATTACTTTCGAGCATGTCACATTGACCTCAAAGAGGAGTCAAGGAGAACAGGAAGCAGGCATGCATCTAAGGCACAAAGGTTTAGGTCAGAAAGCCTTTTCCTTTGCTGTGCCTTCCTTGCCTGTGTCAACCTTTAAGTTTTAAAGGCCTGTTAGAACTAAGTCAAGATTCCAGAGATTTACCATAGTGATTTCTAGATGTTGGCGTAGTTTTTACACTATCTGAAAATAACGTCAACATTGAATCAACTTCCAGCTCATGTGTGCTTACCATCTTTTGCTGACTTTGTAACAAGCACCCCACAGTCAATAACTCGCACATCTGCATAGGGTCTACTGGCAGTATCAGTTTTCAGATTTTCTATTTGTTCTATTACTTCAAAACCAGAAATAACCAGTCCAAAGACAACATGTACACTGCAGAAATAAAACATTTGGGAAGTACAAACATTTGCATCTTGCTGTCATTTTTTCCAATGAATTTCAGATTTAAAAAAGTCATTCTGAAATAGGAACATTCAGCTTCACTAGCATCATCTGGCTCTTAGATACTCAAGTTAAAAATCAGATTTTTTGTTATTTGTACACTTACAACAACACTAAGACTTCATGCAACATGAGAAGGAGGTCTGCTCTTGTTCAGCTTAATGTCACCCTACTCTAATGGGTATTATAAACAGGCCAACATTTCTAATCTACCCTTCTGTTTGAACTTTTGTGCAACAGAAAGGTGAAGTTAGTAAAGAGCAGCTTTCTCCAGAGAAGCACTTTAGGTCTACACTAGCTCAGCATGCATGTTCCCACTGAAACTGAAGGCACAGTTACAACTAATAATCCCTTAATTCTGTTCTACTACATCACATTTCTCTGTCCTTCATCCAATTACCCTCTAACTTGTACTGCCAGGAAATAATGTATTTTGCAGTTGAAACATGCCATAAAAAGTACTACCTTAATATATTAAACTTGACATTTCAACTCAATTTATGGGCTAAGTGCAGCAAACAGATTTCAGTAAATGAGTATTAAGATTTAGGGCCTTCTAAGTTTTCAAACAGTTCTAGGAAGTAAGGCACAACTGGAAATTTTTATATAACTCAGACTTTATATTTCCATCTATTTCTATCACATAATCTATTGCAGAGCTAAGAGTTTGTTTCCCTATTGTTATCTAATTTCAATAAAACGTTAAGATTCATAAATAACATCTGAATGTTGTTCATCAGTGAAGAAATTAAAGGATTCTTACCCATCAAGATGAGGAGCAGGTTTTGTTGTTCTGTTTGACAAACAGCAAGATGGTAAGATGGTTAAAATAAAAAAATCAGGGGTTCAGATGAAGTAAGAGGAGAATGGCACAGGAAAAAAGGTGAAGGTAAGACAAAATAGTGAAAAAATCAGTTACATACATGGAATTAGAAAACTTTACAAATTACATGAAATTTGTTTAAAGTTTAGCTAACCACATACTTGAAAGTTGTACCAAATACCATTTTCTGCATGCAATAAACAACATTTAAGTGTCTTTAAATACACATTCAAATATAACTCACTAACATTTTTAATCACAGAAGAAACAATTTAGAAATAAGTATTGGGTAACTAATGAAATTTGAACATTTCTGAAGTGGTTCGGTTATTACATTACAAGGTCACATGGAGTCAGTTCTATTTAAAAAAGGAACAGGAAGAGTTATTGTATGTGATAGATTCTTTGCCTTTTTTTCCCCCCTCCCTACCTTTTCCACTTTCCATCCACTTGATTGGCCTCATGACTCAGAATACAAAGCAATACTATTTTTAATGATCCAGACTATAAGCACTTCAGCTCACAGGCTTCCCAAAAGCAACAGCAGCACAATACAAGCAGACATTATATGGTACCCTACTGCCTACCTCTGCCATAAATTCAGACTTCCTCTTTTTTCCAGGTTCCCACATTTAGCTTTTTCTAGCCTGAAGGGGAAATGCCTCTGCATTGCATTTTATACATTCTCCTGACAGGTGTTGAAGGGAGCTATACCAGACTTCCAGGCTGAATTTACATTGGAATATTCAAGGCTGTGCATCTGTAAACATGTTTTCAGATTCACCTTTCTGATAATGCTAAAGCCTGGTACCTCTCTGTAACCTTATCTAAAAAGGAAGAAAAATTACTTCCCTAAGTAACTAATGTTGCTCAGGGCACCATGCCATACCAGTTCAGTAAGGAACATCAGAACTCTCATTAATCCTACACACTGTGGGGGGCAGCAGGGAGAAACAAACATCAAGACAATTCACATTTTAAGTTTTTATAGCATGTGAAAATATTCTCCTCCTCTCTTCCCCAGGCATTATTTTGTCTTTTTAAACTTTCTCCCACTGTACTATGCTCCCAAAAAATAAAAATATCACACTGCTTCTGAATTTACAGTAACACAGACTCGGTGCCATGAAACCAGGCTTCCCCTGCTGTAGTGAACGCGCCTGCTCAGCACACAGCTGCTCCCTGCTTTCAGCTATAGGTCACGAAACACTGCAGTGCTGGAATGCATGCCAGGAGATGGAACTGCCAATGAGGAGTGGTTACACTCTGATTTTAAGCTCCAAATCCCAACCACACCTTCTGCAATCCTACATATTACAGAGAACTTTTAGCTTATACACAGGGAAAGAAATGCTATCCAGGAGACATTTCATCTCTCAGTAGGAGGAGGTGTTCTTCCCTTGCTAACTCAGCACCTTGCTACAGACAGACATATTCCCACAGCTTTTGAAGTTCTGTAAGCAAAGCTAACTGTGTTAACAACCTGCTGTCAGGTGAACATTTTCAGCAGGCTTAAGTATAAAGCTGATTTTAAAGTGGTGAACAATAGAAGTGGGTTACTTGAGTGAAACCAAGAGTAAACAAGACTTAGTGTTTAGAATTAGCTAGAAGCAGCAGCAGGTCCAGACACGCTTGACAGGAATGCTGTAGGAACGTGCTCCTGAAGACCGGTGGAGTATGTTGTCTAAGCATGAACTCTCTTTAGTCTAGCCCTTGTTAAGCAAGGAAGTGGACAGTTGGTAAGTGGTAAACCCATTTAGTTTTTCATTACACTGGCAATCAGATAGAAAGAGTCGACAGAATTCTTCTCATCTGCCTGTTCATGATGAGGAAGCACACAGAAAAGCATTACCCAAGAAGAAAACTTCCAGAGGCAAAAGGAGGAGTCAGGCAACTTAAGTGACTTCCAAGGGGAAGCAGAAACCAAACTCCTCCTGGTGCTGTTGACAGTTAC
>VXAV01000454.1:19085-42287 GCA_013399715.1 Alectura lathami | reverse complement strand
GACAGTTCCATCATCCCAAAGTTAGGGCTGTAACACTGCAATTACTCTGCAGACATCTGCTCTTCAGAAGCCCACAAATTTTTTCGCCTATGCTCCACCTTTCAATTCCTGAACACTTACACCTTGAGTGTAAAACTTCTCAGGACAACACCTGCCTGCTACTTTTGCACTATAGAAGCCTAGAACTACAGAGAGTTCCTCACAAGAGGTAGTATTTTATAAAACTTCTGTATAGGAAGGTGTTAATAATCTACAACATTGAAGATCTGCCTTAGATACTATTATCCAAGCTATTTTCAGAAGGACAAGCATGTTTATTCACCCCAGTTAAAATACATTGGATTAAGATACTGCTGAAGAGAAGAGCATCTTTGTGATAGAAGTATGTTACTGCCCACCCCCAAAGAACCTGAGACCTAACAAAGGACTCAATGCACATAACAATATGATCAAAAAAACAAGATTAAAAACAGAAAGGGAAAAGAAAAGGACACAGCCTTAGAGGAATGAGACATTACCTTTGGAGCGCACGATGTAACACTGTTTCTGTAAATTTTACACAAAAATGGCAGAAATAAATTGTAGCACATTTTCAGACAAAATTGAGTCTATGTTTTATTAAATACAAGTTTAAAATTTAATATTAATCAAGTTGTATGCAGAACAAGGATGCCTAAAAAGAGGGCTCTAAATTTTCTTTAGAATACAAGGTACTTTGGAAACTACATTCTCTTTAAAACCAAACGCTATAGACACAACCCTGCTTGCATCAACTATGACAAAGATACTGTTAGCACAGAGAATCCTCCCAACCCCCTCCAGAAGTCTCCATCCAGCACAAGTGTTAGAATACACACACAACTTTAAGCAGATGAGTAACTGGTTGCAGTGGGTGTATCCACATGCTCGCAGATACATAGGTGTCCAAACACTTAACTGATCCCGCTCCTAGGTGTATGCTTCAGAGGATGGCAGCCCTCAGCTGCTTTGATTTACAGCTGGGATGTGTCAGTATGTCCTCAGCTTCATACATTTCATAATGAGCTTACATCTTCCTCAGTTTTAGAAAAGTTTCATAACAAGGAAAAAAAAGGTGCTTTCTCTAGAAGTACGTGCATGGCCATTAGATAGCTTGTGATTAGCGCTGGAGAGAAAAAAAACACTGCAGATACAAAAGGACAAAACGTGCACCGACTGACTCTATGCTTCTGCTCTGGTATAATTCTCAAGAGCAGCACTGATTTTAAGATGCATTACCAGTCAGGCTTACCTACATTTTTTCTCCCAAATAGACTATTAGATCTTAATTATGTCTCTGCATATCTAAGCAGTGAAACAATCCATTTGTAGCTTTCTACAAACACAAGCATCCTGGGAATGCTTCTGCATGGGCTGTACCCTTACATAAATCTTAATCAAACCAATGGGATCTGCTTGTGTGATAAGTGCATAAACACTTCTGCTCAAAAAAAAAAAAAAAAAAGCAAGATCAGCCCCTTTCATCAACTTTCTAAATTTTTATATTTTGGTAAATTGTTCAATAATCAGCTTGAAGGTATTTCACCAGTTAATTATTTCCTGCGAATGATCAGAAAAATACCTGCTTTGGGACACTGGAAAAAAACAACAACTTAGAAATGAGCTACTTTTAATTAGCTAACATTCAGAAATCAGTTGTAAAAATCAAAACCCCAAATCCTCATAACAGATGTTATCCCTCACTTAGCATTCAAAGATGTTACTTAGTTTAAATTTAGTAACAAGGCACACCCCAGATTAAAAAAACTAAAAAGCTATTTAGATTTGAACAAAAAAAAAAAGAGCTTGAGAGACATTAAACTGACAACAACCTCAGTACCTCTATGGGGAAAAAAAAATCTAATATCAGAACAGCCTCAAGATTTAAACAGCTTTCGGACACAAAAGGCAAGAACTCGAAACAGTTTGAGCTGTTAAGGAACAAAGTCTGGGGCTCCTCCTTAAGCTGCAGTAAGAACATACTCCTCTATAGCTAACTCATGACTGTACAGCAAGGTAGTAAGTTAGTTATTGCATAAAGCTTCGAACTGACAACAAAGAAGATGCCAGAGCATCCAAGAACAGGCAGAATACTCCCCTGGCTCTAAATCAGTGACTTGAAGACATGAGCTGTATTTGTATAATGCTCTAGATGCATCCCCTCACTCCCAATAACAACAGTAAACAACTTAAGAAAACAAAAATCTTCCAGCAACAGCTCAAAACGGGTACTGGAGCATACAGAAAAAGGATGTGATTCTAGTGTGGTTCTTGTTGATCTCTGCCCCATCTAAGATATTCTATACCTGAGTATCAACAGGTACAATAAAAAACAGGAAAACAGGACAATAAAAAAAAACAAAAACACACTACCATGGTGTTTAGAACACTTAAAATAACTGATAGTTCTGAAAGAACTTATCCACTGAAAAAAAAAGTAAATTAACAGTGCTGCTATCTGAAAACACAAAAAGCTGGTTTATACAGTGTGTCTTAAAGCCATCTTCAACACAATCTGCATTAAAATGCTACAGAAGGTTGAAATTCTGGTATTTGACAAATGCAAGCAGTACAAACAACACACTGCGCATCCTTCCTGCTGGATTTCAGTGAGATGCATTTTGTCAGACCAGGAAGTGTTAAGTCACATGTGTGAAAGGCTTCGGCATATCTGAAGTGCACATGCATGAAAAGCAATCCCGCTGCAGGTAAACATTCTCCTTTCAACCCAACTGCTACTTATCTCTTCAAGTATGAAAAAAATAAGTAGGAAAAAAAAAGTCACTGAGCATTGAACACAGCACCTCTGACACATGCACCTACTCTCCACATCTGCATCTTGCTGGTTTCTAGCGACGCTTTGCATGCGTACTTCTAACTTTACCTTCTTTACATTCGTACTTCCTAACCTCACCTGCATCATTTCTGCTATGTCCAGTTGTTGAAGCATTCACATCAGCAACAGTAGACAAATCCACACATGCCAGAGAAATTCCTGCAGACACTTCAGAGCAGGTCAGATGCTCGTTTGCAATGACCACACTGGAGCTGCCACTTGAGGTAACACTGACCACTGCAGCTTATAATTTTTAGTCCTGTTGTGAACAGTCTGTTAGTGCAGCCTGCCAGAGATTTTCTGCCTGATAGTTCCTATACAGACTACTTATTCCAGGTGACACTTGGCTGTGGCAAGCAGGGAAAGTGCATTTGATGAGCACTATTGAGCACTATGAGCACTAACTTTATTCCTACTATTTTAGCCCCAGCTGAACAAATGGTTATATAAAATAATGACCTATTCACACTCCTCATTTGCTACATTTGGCAATCTGAGAAATATAGAATACTAATCACTGAAGTTACTTATCAATTAGCCAAAAAACCCAAACAACATAGACCTAAAAGAAGGTCAGATGGAGAGGAATTATTTTATTTTGTATAAATCAAACACACCTGTACTGTTAATCTAAAGACTGCTGATGTCCACTCAATATTCCCTTTCACACAGTTTTCAGGTTACACATTTGCAGAACCTTTCTTAATGATAAACTCCTGGATAACTGAGCATTCCTTTGAGTATAACATTTTAATTTCAGCTTACAGCACATCACTAAACGAGGTAAGCATATGTTACTAAGGGAAGCTACAGAGATGCACAGTACATTCCCTGAAGTAATCACACAAGTGTCACCAAGCAAGACTAACTGCTTTAATATATTTAAAACTTTTTAAAAAGTAGTAAGAAACTATCTAGATATCCTTCTTAGGATCTTAAAATTCAAACTCTGGATGTTATGAAGCAGAAACCACCCTTAAAAGAACTACATAAAGAGCCAGACTGCTGACCTACGTGTTTCACCATCCATCCTTACCTTTTTGTAAATCAAGTTAGTGACCATGAGCCTGACTTGCCAGCTGACTGCACACACACACCTGCCTTAGTGGGCAGCCTCATTGGCTTCCTACAGATGCTGTAACCATACCTATTCCCACGATAAGCTGCAGCACTGCAGGCCAAAGTCAGGATTCAGCTTAAATGCACAAACTTTAATATACTGAAAAAGACATCTGTGAATATATTAGGTTTTGGTAGTGGGGGAGTGCAGTGTGCCCTGTTGAGCAGAGCCCAGCAGTGCCCCACGTCAGCTCCAGGTGCTCCAAAAGGGCCCCAACGCTGAGCAGGGCTGAGCCATGGGTGATGCTGGGTGTGCTCTGGGAAAGCAGAGCAAAGGAAGGATTAAAAAAAAAAAAAAAGAAAAAAAAGGCTGTGCAACACCAGCTGGGAGAGAGGAGTGAGAAATGAGAGAGAAGCCCTGCAGGCACCAAGGTCAGTGCAGAAGGAGCACAGGAGGTGCTCTTGGCACATAGTAGAAGCTCCCTGCAGCCCAGGAGAGGCCCACGGTGGAACCGACTGTCCCCCTGCAGCCCGTGGGCACCACACAGAGCAGATCTCCACATGCAGCCATGGAGGAGCCAAGGTGCAGCAGGGGGATGTGGCCTGAAGGAGGCCAAAGCCCATGGGGAGCCTGCACAGGAGAAGGCCCCAGGCTGGAGCTGCAGCCCCTGGCACAGCAGGGGAGAGAGGAGCAGCAGAGAGGAACACTATGGCCCAGCTCCCTGTTCCTCTGTGCCCCCAGAGAGAGGGGGTAGAAGAGGGTGAGAGGAAGGAAGGTGGTTTTAGTTGGCTTTTAGTTCTCACTTCTCTCATCTGTCAGCAATAGTCAATTTACATTAATCTCCCTCATGCCAAGTCTGTTTTGCACGTGATTTTAAAAAATTTGTGAAGAACAGCAGCATCTTCTACAATACTCCAACATTTGATGAAAGCACTCTCGAGCACAGCTCATTTTATTGTCCTACGTCAATTGTGATTTAGCATCTAACACAAGCTTAGGTTACTCCTCTGCATGGTGAGAGACAGGGTGTCCAGAAGTGCATTAAATTTAACTGGACAAGCTGAGTCTACTGCCTGTAAGGGAAAGACACCTAAATTAAATACAGGAGCAAAAAGAAACTTTAGAGCCCTCAAATGATAGCTTCTTGACTGATGCAGCATCATTAAGTTTTCATGTATATTGTTCAGATAAGCCTAAAAAAATGGAAAATTGTGACAAGAGAATCAAAAGACAAATCATCAAGTAATAAATAGCAAGCCAGTGTCTTGCAGAGCACTTTTTAAATTGTAGGTTACTTTTTTTCATACAGAGATTGTTTTCATATTAGTGTATATATATATGTTCAGATTTATTCTAAGGAACCACATCAGATGAGAGTTCCTTTGAAGGTAACAGAAAATAAGCTTTTGACATGATTTTCTCTTTGGAAAGTCTGAACAGTAGTGACTGTGAAAGACTCTCTTCGGTTTCTTATTAATTTTCCATTTTTAGAGCATTCTTTAGGAAGAGACCTAAAAATGTCTCTTATCTGAACTTCATTGTAGATCTTTTTCAGGCAGCAAAAAGGAACTCTTCAAGAGAATTTCCTGCTTTACTGAAGACAGTGAAGCGCCATTCACTCTCATCCCCCAAGAAAGATGGCAAAGAAAAAAGCTTTTCACAGCTAAGCAACTACACTAGAGTTTAAATTTTGAAAACAGAGCCATTTCATTATGAAAGTTCTCAGCACAAGCCTGAAGTTATGAACTACATCTTACCAAACCCAAACCGTTAAATATTAACATAAAGCGATTTTTAAAGGGGAGTTAACTGGATGAATGCTTACAAACATTAGCAACTTTAAATATTAATATTGGACCCAGAATGCAACTACTTCAATCAGACCCTGACTTACATCACACTTGCTTTAGTCATGACAGAATCATGCATTTTCTACAGTTCAACAGGATGTGGCTATATACTGGAATGGATTCATTTGTTTCTTGAAAATATGGGAAAACTTGATTTTCAGCATATTATTTTTCATAGCATCTGGACCAAGGTAATTAGTGCATACATGGAAGAAAATCATCTCAGGAACAAATGCTCCAAAATAAAAACAAAAAACAAACCCCAAAAAAGTACCCCTCCTCAAAATAATTATAAAAACTCTTGTCTTCCCGAATCATAAATCCTATTTTGAAGAGCACATGCAAAAAAAAAAAAATGAAAACTATCTCTATCACAGATCTCACTCCCTTCTGCATACAATGCTCAGTAGTGGAATTCACAGTTAACCTGTTAAGATGTGGTCGCTACACACAAAACCAGAGGATCTATTTCTGGATGCTAAGAGCACACAACTGCACAGCCACACTCTTAGGGTAAAAAGCAAGGAAGAAGCAGTCTCATAGTCCCCACCTCTAACCCCAGTGACCACCACACCAAACTGTGACACCTGTTGTTTCCTATTGCAGCTCACACTGCAGGCACCCACTCAACCCTCTGCAGAGTAAGGTGCACAACACTGTTACAGGTGATTTAGCAATACCATCTTTCTCATGAACAGCGCTCCTCTGTTTAACAAAAGCTCGACTGTCACATCACATCTACTCACATGAAAAATTGGGAACCATTGGTATGTTTCCCTCGGTTTGCCATTGACAAAAGGAACGCTCTGTCATGTTTGAGAATAAAGTTTTCATCTGTTTGAAGAAAAAATATGTTTGTCAGATTTTCCCTGACAAGGAATGCAAGTCTAGTTTTCTTAGTTACTTATGGGTGCTACAAGGAGAAATTCTTCTGCTGCTAAAGAAACTTGAACAGGTTGGAAAGAAACAAAAATTATGTCTAATTGAGCCTCTCAGAAGTTACAGTAGAAACACTTATGAGACAGAAAACATTCCTCTTTACAGAAAGTTCTAGAAATAGTGTGAACATTGCTAATGAAAACACTTTAAAGTCCATCCTAAAACAAGACTCAACATACATCACACTGTTATTTACAGGCACCTAAGCAAAACAGCCATCTCGTGGGCATGGCAAGTTAAAAGAGCCACCTAGCAGTTCCAAGGTGGACATCTTGAAATGCACAAAAATAATCACAAATTCTAGACATCTGCAAGAGAAACTAAAGAATACATCCTTCGTCCACCCTTAGCACTAAGCCAGTTAGGACTAAACATGCATTTTAAATTGCAGTGAATTAAAGAGGACTGCTGGTTGTACAGCATAAAGTCAGGTATTTTTCTGAAGCTTGTTCTTAAACTCTATAGTTTAAGCATATCTTATTTCTAAGATTATATATCAAAACATAATACTGTATGTTTGGCACTTACCACCTCTAGTATTCTCTTTAGAAACAAACCTTAGTAACATTTTATTAACACTTCAATACGATAGTAACTACCTGCTTTCCTTTTTTTTTTTTTTAATTGGCAAGCAAGAATTTTATGTCCTTAAATGAATACTTTATAAACTCACCATTTTCCTTCCAACAACTGTTTTTAAAAAGAGGTAAGTGTACATTTAAAAACTCTTTGCAAGTAACTTGTGCAGCATATAAACAAAGGCAAACACTTAGAAATGAACATGGAATACAAACCTTGAATAGGGAAGGGGAGAAAAGGGACGTTAACAAAAGAAGAAAAATTGTTTAGAACTGAAAATTATGCCAGTATTCCCTCAGAATAAGTCATTAACCCTCAGAAAGGTTAGACACAGAACTCCTCATTTCTCCAAGCAACACAGATATCCATCTACAAACCGATGTATCAGTTGTCTATATATTTACTAGGGAAGGTACAAGGGGACAGAGTTTGAATTTGTGTTACTGAGCTTTTGTCTCTTACCTTTTCATTTTGCAAAAGACCACATTCTCTATAAACAAAAGAATATGTTGACAGTTTTAGGCAGGAAGATAGGAGTTTATTCATGAATAAAGTTGCCTAACCTCCATGCTGAAAGTCACGTTTAACCAACAATGTTAGCCTTAATTAATTGTCAGTTAAAGTTAAATATTATCAAAAAAACACTATCTGAAAGTCATGCATATAAAAATAATTCTCATGCAACATTAGTTTCATGCAAAAGGTGATCTATAAGTAGACCTCTTTTCATTAAGTATCTTGGGAATCACGACTTCTCAGAACTGAATTGAGAATTTGTGAAGATATACTTGCTCTTACCTTTAAAATAGCCACCATAAATAGATTCACCTCCTTTTCCATTACCTGTGCATTGAAAAGCACAAATTAAACCTTTTGTTTGCTTTATAAAAACACTGCACATCCCACGCACCAGTTTCTAGCACACCAGGATACTCTAGCCAGCTACTAATAGCTAAGCATAAGGCCGTTAATTAAAAGGCAGGGCCATTCATTGTGCAGCTCATTATCCTGTTGACACTCAGAATATTGAGGATGAAGACTGTTTTTGTGCCTCTGAACACTAGAGAGCCTGAAGCAAGGCTCCAGAGGCTAATTCTCACCACTGGATGCTAAAGCAGCAGCACCAGAAAATACCACAGCAAGCAAAAAAAGATAACAGTAGGCATCACCAACAATCCTGTCCTCCTCAGAGCAGCTGAGAGACCACCAGAGTGGATGAGATAAGCAAGTAGCTAAGTTATTTTAGAGTTATCATTTCAGTTGAAACATATTACAATTTCAAAAATTAACAAAGAAATGGGGCACCTATGCTATACTTCAAAGCAAATTTAGAGTTTCCATGGGGTTTAATACTTCCACAATATATTCTAAAGTTACACTGTACCACACAGATAACATTTGTTCCATTACAAGCATTTTTACCTTCACTGAAGTCCCCACCCTGAATCATGAAGTTTTTAACCACCCGATGGAACGTAGTGCCTTTGTAACACAGCTTCTTTCCAGTTGTTTTGCCAATTCCTTTTTCACCTGCAAGAAGTTTAAAGAAAAAGAATCCACAGATTGACACTGAACAAACTCAAAGATTTTTACCTCCTTAGTGCCATCATCCCTCGCCCCTTAACTATAAAAAGGAATATATTCCTACCCCATTGCCTCTTTGCCTCCCGTTAACAGCACTGCCTTTGCGAGGTGACTCGAATATGCCCGGGACAGTTTTACAAGAAAACAAGAGTTCACAATAATGATAGTTTAACTGCTTTCTGTGATGATCTGCATCCAGATGTGGAGTCCTCAGCACAGGAGGGACATGGAGCTCTTGGAGCACATCCAGAGAAGGGCCACAGAAATTATCCCAGGGATGGAACACCTCCCTGTGAAGACAGGCTGAAAGATTTGGGGCTGTTCAGCCTGGAGAAGAGAAGGCTCTGGGGAGACCTGACAGCAGCCTTTCAGTATCTAAAGGGGGGCTACAAGAAAGAAAGGGACAGACTTTCCAGCAGGGTCTGTTGCAACAGGACAAGGGGAAACCGTTTCAAATTGAGAGGGGACATTTAGACTGGATATAAGGAAAAGGTGTGTTTTTTTTCCTCCCCAGTAAGGGTGGTGAGGCACAGGTTGCCCAGAGGTGGTGGATGCCCCATCCCTGGAGTCCTTCAAGGTCAGGCTGGATGGGGCTCTGAGCAACCAGATCCAGCTGCAGGTGTCCCTGTGCACTGCAGGGGAGTGACTAGATGGCCTTTAAAGATCCCTTCCAAGTCAGACAATTCTATGACAGCTACACTACAGTAACAGCTGAGGATTACACCAAGTCCTTTTCAAACTGCTTACACATGTGGTTGTGTCAACTGCATCCCAGGGCAGAAACCTGAGCTCAGGGGAGGGGAACAACCTCCAGCTCAGTTTAAATGCTATCCTCTCCTGGAAAAGTGGCACCAAGCTACTCCAAGCATGTGTCACATTGCACGAACCCACACCGTGTCAGGCCTCATCTGCCCGGCACCGACGCTGCACCTGAGCATGGAACTTGCACAAAGATCATTTCTGAAAAGACTGACAGGCCAGGGCAGCAGAACTGTGTACTCAGAACGATTCTGGGATAAACTGAATGAGAATTGTAACTACAGAAGACAGCAAAAGCCCTGAACTGGTATGAGGGCCATGCTTAACCAGTAGCAGGAGCCAACCCAGGGAACAGTGTTCATTAATCTTTTACAAGCATGAAAGAAGCAGAGAAGTAGAACTCTGTAATTCAAGCTTACTGATGATTTTTGAGAAATACATGCCAGAACTTCAAGCTTCATTAACGTCTCTTCCAAAATTCAGAAGACCTACTCCACATGGATGAGGGCACCACAACTGGGAGGCCAGAGGCCCTAGATCATAGGTTTATAGGAGAGATTTATACAGACCCCAGTCAGGGAACGTATAGAACACATACAAAAAATGCTGACTTTAGCTTCCAAGAAGAGAGGAGCTGGCAGAATATAGGACTACACCCTGTGTACCAGCTGAAATCCCAGATAAACCACACATGCAGTGGATAATGAAAGAGGAGAAATAACCCTAAACTAGTTTAGCAAAGAAAACTACCCCGTGCTAAATTTTCTGAGTTGTTCTCAGCATCTCAGTTACCAAGGTGACTGCTTCCTGTGCAACTGCTAACGCTTCACTATCTCGATCATATCTCAGTGACTTCCTTTCCTCTGTAAGGAGAAAGAAGACCTGCTCTTACCCTGGGCTTCTCCAAACCCCTCCCAAAGCATGGAGAATTCAGGTCAGTTTGGGTGCCGCTGCTTTTTGTTCTTCAACTGGCTTTTGCGTTGCTCTGCTCTTGACACAGACCCCGTGTGTATGAGGCACTACAGTGTGTTGGGTTTTGAAAACCACTCAAGCTGGTATGACCTTAATCCACTTCTCACCTTTTTTTCTCCTGAAACCTGAACCTGCTCTGGAGGATTTCTTTGATGTTGGACTTGATCCTAAGGGTCTTTTCCAACCTAAATAATTCTATTTGTCCCACCAGTGGTTACAGAATGGGCATTTGACACTGCCAGAGGAGACTTAGCCAGTCTGCTCTGTACCATGCCATGCCCTCAGAAGGCTGTATGTGCTAGCAACCCACAGCCAATGCTCCCTTTCTGCCATCTCTTATTCCTCCATCCAAAATCTGCCATTCCAAACAGCCCATTGCTGCCAGGATGAGAGCAAAGAGCAGTTCATCACATAAAGCCAGTGGCACTGCTGTTGACTGTACTGGTAAAAGCCTTCACTCACAGAACATAACTCACTTCCATCACCTGGACTGTCCAAATCCATAAGCCATGCCTCCTCCTACCTCATCTTTATTTTCCACAGAAACTATCCAAGCAAAGCTATTTCTTACAGGCTGGGACAGACCCTCTTGCCTCCCTAATCATGACCTCTCTTTGGTAAGACATTGGAAAACTCAGTCAATCGGTACCAAACAGTATCTGCCTACATTTTGGCCATGTTCAGCATGTCCCTCAGGCTCTGGATAATCCCTTTGCAGAAAGGGATCCCACGTTGCATCTGACCATGTAATTAAGCTGGCACAGTAAAGTGAGAGATGAGCTTCAGAAACTGGCCCTTCTTTTAATCTCCTACTGAGCATCTCCAAGATAGCATAGTCCCTGTCAGGGCAAATGCCAATACCTGAGATGTTCCCCTCCTTTTGTGTGTGATGTGACTGTGGGCAAAGTCATACACTCAGTTATTCCCCCATAAGCCACAGGCACTTTGGACAGTGCCCTCAGGCTGTCAGCCTAATGGAGACGAGCTCCTGTAAGAGCTGTACCATGTCATGGTGGTTTTCAAAACCAATCTCCCAGTCAGACCAAAGACAGGTAGAGACCAGTTGTTCCACTGGTTAGAACTGCTGCACCTCCTAAAGCTCAGCCACTTTCCCATAACAGCCAGCATACAGCTCAAGGGCTAGACTTCTATTTTTAGGGTCAAAAACCTGCCTTATGTTTGCTCTAAATATGTCCAAACTCTGTCTTTAAAACCTCTTGTGTTTCCTGGTCCACTAAGTGCTCCGTATCTACACGCTCTCTCCCTGCCAAAGGAGCTCTTTCCAAGTGCTGCATATCACTTGGAAATAGGACAGATGAGAAGTTGTCACATAGAGACTGTAAGGGATAATCCATCTTCTGAGGAGGGCACAACACAAGGGCCTTTACCGAAGCTCCCTCTGCCAGGTACACTTCAGTCTCAGGCCCTGTTAACATTCTGCATTGCCAAGCTCATCCTAGGTGTTTCGCACAAGGTGCCCAACAGCAGTCTCCTGTTGACATTACAGAAAGGCAAGCACCTGACAAAGCTCCAAGAAGCAAGTGGCCTTATGTTTACCTGCCGGGTGGACTCACTGGAAGACCTGTAAATGCCAGTCTTCAAGTCCAGATATTTTAACTCAAAGGCAAGGTGCATTTGGCTGCCAAGGCAGACAGCATTCTTCCACAGTATTTCTGACAACAGCAGCCTGCAGGATGCCAGCCAGAATCACCATGCCCTCCTCCACCTTTTTCTGACAAGAGCATCTTGGCTTGCCCCACAAAGATTATGGGCACAGCAGCATGGGCACAGTGAGGGACACAGGTTTTGAAACACTGGTTTCCAGTCTCTTAGGGCACAGCACCTTGCCCTGACACAAGCTATATACATCCTTAAAAAAGCATAGTTCTTGTATATGACTAGAACAGGATGTCAACACCAGAAAATGATGCTGTGTTGATTAAATCTCTAGCAGTTCAAAGGTTTCTTGCAAAGATCAAAGATAAGGATACACATATTCCTGACAAGAACCCAAACTTCCAGGATGACTGAACTTGTGACAATGGATCTTGCCATCAGGGAAGCCTGACTCTCAGGAGCAAGTGACTTATTTGGTCACTGAAGATGGTGCTAGCAGCTTCAAACTCCAAAAAGTTAAAGCAGCCCTTCACATTTCAGCTCTGGTTACCAGAGGGTCTATGTAATCTCATGAGTACACCTTCATCTCCTACCACTGAACTGCTGCACAGCAGGTCCTCTAACATAAGCTAGAGGAACACAACGGCCATAGTACAAACGGAACGCTACACCCATCCACGGGGATGGCGAGAAAGCATGTGCCAGAGAACTGCTGGATCATGCTGTGAAGAGTATGGAATGACCCCAAGCCTTGCCGGCTGCTCCTGCTGCACAGTTCTCATCTATGGCACTGCACAGCAACAGCATCCTTGGGTACAGAGTTCACAGCTCAGATGTCAAGGCAATAGAGCTCAGCAATAAAAGCTGGGCTAAAGAAAAAGGAAGGGGGGGACCATCTGGTGTGATGGCATTTGTCTTTCCAGGAAACCATTTTGCACGGTGAGCCCTGCTTTCCTGGAAGTGGCTGAACACCCACCTGCCGACAGTAAGTACCAAATGGATTCCTTGTTTTGCTGTGCTTGCGAACACTGCTTTTGATTTACCAGCAAACAGCCTTGATCTCCACCCACGAGTTCTCACACATTTCCACTTCTCTCCTCCATCGCATCTGGGGACAGCGAGTGAGCAGCTGTGTGGTGTTCAGTTGCCTGCCCAGGGTTAAACCACAGCAGTCCTTGGCACCCAACACAGGGCATGAACACATCAGAATGACAGATTTGACTGGCGTGCTAGACCAAATTTATAGATGTTATAGCTGTTCAGCTGCTAACTGGCAGGCTCCTGTGCTTGTCACAAGGCTTGCTTGCCCTACTGCTTAGAGTCCAGTGCTCATTAGCAGCTGCTTTTTTGTTTGCTTTACTCCTTATGATTTTCCTTCGCTCTGCCTGGGAACATTCTGATAACGGTGATGGCCTTGAGCCTGGGCTGTCAGCCAGCCAGTGCATCGCTGCTGTCCCTGCGCTGCTGCGCTGACAGACTGGGGCTCCAGAGTGGACCCGAGTCAGAGGGACTGTGACCTAAGGATGAGTCCACATGGGAGCAAGCACACCTCAGAACATCTGTGGCCATGGACTGAAAACTCAGTGAATGTTTTACAGACATTCCACAGGGGTGGTCCACAGACTAATGGAATTATTACCTGCACTAATCAACGAGGATGTATTAAAAAGCATGGGACATGAGCATGAAGTGGTAGGGAATAAGGGATGGTTACTGTCATGGTTTTTGGCTTGGATAGAGTGAACTTTCTTTGTAGAGGCTTCCATGATGCTGTGTGAGAAGGCAGGGAAAATTACATGCACTGTGCAAATTAGCAGTAACAAATGCACTGGAAGAACCAGTCATGGAGCAGTTAGAACAGTTCATGGGAAGAAACTCAGGCAAGCTGAACAGCTGCACAGATGTAATTGGGACAAACAAGAACGTAATTAATGCTAGCCATGCAACCCTGGTCTCTAATCTCAGCAATCCCAAATGCAAACTTGTGAACTACCACGGCAGCACAGAGATTGCTTCCAGTGACATGAGATATTAATGCAGTTTAATTCTCCTCATCATGTCTTACCCCAAAATTACTTCAGGCTCTTCTATATGCATTTATCTATCATCTATTTACTAGCAATTTTTTTTTTAAAGATATCTATCAAAACATAGTTCCATCCTGTGAGTACACAGCAAACAAACTGCAAGAATGAAGCCAGTGTTTCAGGGAGCTTTGATGTCCATGAACCTGATCTCAAGAGTAGACCTCAGGACTTGGGGTTATCTTTCAAATGTTTTCTCAGCTAAAGACAGGTCCTAGCCGAAAACACCAATGAAACCTGCAAAGCCAGCTGTAGAGAAGAGTTTAAACAGGTATGCAAACAAAGCTGTCAAACTTTTTAATTGTTCTTTTTCCTGCTAAGTGCTTGTTTGATTCCTCATGATCTCCAACACCTTTTCCTTCCTTTGTCTTTATATCCAGCTAACTATTTTTCTAGCAAAGTCACTGTAAGGACTTAAAAAAGAGCTACAGAACATGAGGGTCAGACACCGCACTACTCAGTCTATCTTCTGTTAACTATTCTGATTAAGAAACATCAGAAAAGCAGTCCATTTTTCTACGCTAGTTATAACATTTTCCTGTTCTCAGTCTATCTCTAGGTATTTAGAGGGGATCACTACATACACCACAGAAAACTGAGACATCTACTGCCCCTCTGCAATTTCACAGTAATACAACTCTTCTAAATCTTCTCAGAGATTAGCTAGAACAGATCACATTCTAGGATTTGAGCCCTGACAGGACAGACTTCGAGCAGTTAATGCACAACCATAATGCAGCAGTGAATGTTTCACAGAACCAATGAAGGGAAAGCTGTTCACTGAAGCCAGACATTAAAATGCTGTCTGAGAGGTCTTGCAGGAGAATTTGCATGTGAGATAACTGTTCTCTAAATGAATCAAGGAAGAGGCTTCACTGGTGCAGTTAATTTAGGATGTATTACAAGTACTTGAGCATTCAGGTACACAAGAGCAGGAAACCACCAAGAGACAAAACCCATTCTTTGCATAAGTAACACACAGCAATTCCTGTAATAACCTAATCAAGATTGATCTTTAACTTACAGCTGCAAAATGACCAAGGAAAAGTGCAGACAGGAAAAAAAAAAAAACACACCAAGCCCTTACCACCCTTACTACCCCAGCCATTAGAAACCTTTTGAAAAAGTTACTTTCTGTTTGAAAAAAAAAAGAAAACCAAACATGGGTCCAAAGGGTGCTAGATTATAACCACAAGTTCTTTTGCTAATGCTGACCTTTGATTTTACAGATCATTACTTTCCTTTCTCCCATCACAGAGCCTCAGGATTTCTAAGGGATCATGTTCCCACTCCAACCTTCATTTTGCTAAAAGTAGTTTTCTCCTAAGATGTAATAGCTGCTCCCTTCCTCTGATCCCTGTTACACTCCTGTGGGCCTGAAATACACTTTCATTCTGTAAGACTAATCAAAATTTTACACTGCGTGAAGTGTCACCACTGCACCCTGCAGTGACAGTAACACTTGATGACTCTCCTGACAAACTGTGAAGCCCTGCTTATCTTTCTCCCATGTGTAACTTGAGTGATCACCATAGTCCCAATCTTGTGGAGCTTCTTCAGGCGGAAGTGACTGACATTAGGGACACAAAATATTCTGTTCCATAAAGTGACAATTTAGGCTAGAGGCCAGGCTGGATGGGGCTATGAGCAACATGGTCTAGTGGGAGGTGTCCCTGCCCATGGCAGGGGGTTGGACCGAGATGATCTTTAAGGTCCCTTCCAACCCAAACCATTCTATGATTCTATCAGTTTTGCATTCTGGAATTATGTAGCTACTCCACTACTCTAATTCAGTAACAGCTACACAATAGCAGGCTATTTCCTGTGTTACTCAAATCCTCCTCTGCACCAAGTCTCAGCTTTTTAAACAAACCCTGTTAGCATTGGTTTTATCCTATGGTTCATGTTTGTTTACACGAACAATTGTAAGAAACATTAAAATTCTTAAATATAAGCATGCTGCTTACCTGAGCACAAGCAAAGGAAGTTCTTGCAAGTCTTTGGACATATATCTGAGAAGAGCTGAAACATAATTCGACCAACTAGAAGATTAAAAAAAACACAAAAGTTTTATAATTCATTCTTTCTGATGACAGAGAAAGACAGCATATAGATAAATCAGCAAGTTTTGAAATTACAGTTCTGAGAGAAAAAGCGATTTTATCAAGCAGATTAAGAAGAATCTCAAGTACATGTATATTAAGCCTCGTGGCAGGAGATAGTGCTGAATCTTTTAGCAATTCTGCTATCAAAAATCCTAATGATTCCATTTTGATTTGAACCTGGGAAGCCAAACTGATTTGGTAAAATTTTTTCAAAACAGAACTGACATGATAAAGAAAATGATGTGTCATAAATACAGGCCCTCAGGGAACTGCGATCATGTTTATTAATGTGCTATGTTTATACAAATATACAGTAATTACACCTGCGGTTTTCCATTTGATCACCACCTAAAAAAATCCAACCTAGTCCCACACTGTGTTAAGGATTATAAATGCACAGGAAGCCTCGGCCTAAAATCCTTTGGTTAAAACAGGCAGTGTAATAGATTAATCAAGCAGGAAATATGAAAAGCAGGTGGAACAGCACTAGCAATTTCAGGACTAATGCTCCAGCTGCTAAATACAATGAATCAAATCTATGCAATGTGAACAGAGTAATTCCCACTCTCAGTGTAACTACTCCCACTCCCAGAGTAGCTACTCCCATACAGTGGGAGTGCTTGTGCTCTGCATCCTGGAAATCTATTACAATACCAAAGAGTGAGGAAAACTACTGTAGAACCGTTTCACATTTTCTGCTTCATTTTCTAAGATATTGGGATTTATATTCCTACAGCCAAAACATAAGTACTCCCAGACATATGAAATCTTTAACAATGACTTCGCTAATTGGGCAGTTCTCATCTTTAGAGGTTATGAAGCGAGGTAGGGTTAAATGCCACGTGGTTGGCAGCCTGCAGGAAAGCCCAGGAGCGGTCTCTTACTGAGCACTCCCCTCTAGCGGTGCGCACTGGTAAGGCTCCAACCGAATTACTGAACTACTCCAACGATTTTCTTTTCCTCCCTTTATAGAAAAAAAAATAGGTAGAGTTCAAATGCATTTTACTCAATACTTTGGCACCACAAATCATTCTGAGAGCCTTGTCCAAATACACAGGATTTGCATTTATCCTCCAGCTTTTTGATTCAAGAATTGATGAACAACAGACCACCTGTATTTTGCGCTCTCGGATAAAAATTCAAGATGCCTTCAGCTAGTGAAGTGACTATTTCATTAACTACAGAAAGAATATTCTCTGAGGATTCGTTATTACAGCAGGCAGGAAAACCTGAAGAACAGGGAGAGGAACAGTCTTCAAAGAATGAAGAAATAGTAAATACTCAACAACTCCAGGTTGAACAGTGGTAGCTACAACGATCACTATGAAAAGACAGCTATTTGGAAGTGGTGAAACTATTATAGGCTAGATGGATTGAAGACTCACACAGAACACAATAGAGAAGGCAGTTAAGTAAAAACGTTATCAATTTTCATTATAAGCACTGTAATTCAGGATAGCAGAAATCCCATTCTTCTGGGATTTCTGAGTGCAAAAGCACTCAACTGAGTGGTAGCTGAGTGCCTCAGACAGGCACACACAGTTTCCTCCTGCAGTCACTATGTGAAAAAACACAGGAAGCATTTCAGGGGAGGAAAGAACATCAATATCTCCATTGTACTGAAAAAAAAAAAAAGGAAATCTTTTGTCCACATCACCTGAAGTGCTGCTCACCCTCTTACACCCCACTACATAAAACCCTGCAGTGTGCTTATAAACACAAGCCACACACTGTGTATCCATCTGCTGGGCTACCTGTATTTTAGCTCAGCTACACAAACAGCACTGTCAGCAAGCAGCTAGATCCTCCACTGCCAAACAGTCAATTACACATGACAAAGACAGCACAAACACTTTAACACCTTGATCAAACACACAGGAAGGTGCTCTTGTAATTTAACACAAAATCTGTGTTAGAAGTCTGCTTCAACCTAGGAATCTCAGCTGTCTGCTGAAAAAAAAAAAAGAACAGGAGAATCTCATTTTAAACCTGGAGCAGAAGCATTTGCTGATGTACCATAGGTGTGAAAGGCATCCGAGGTGTGATTCTGTCATGCTTAGACACCTCTTCTCTGCAGCGGTCCATCCTCACTACACAGAGAAAGTTTCCAGTAATTTCTTCAGACTAATTTCCCTGATATAAAGCTTAAGTTATCTGAATGGGGAACAAGCTTACTGTGACCAACAGTAAGACTCAAACTGTAAGTTAAAACAAAACATACTGTTAACAAGAGCTGTTCAGGTAGCTGAAGTCAGCTCACGCTCCTACAGACTCCCCAGCTGGCTTCAGCCGAGAAAGGAGCCCACAGAGGTGCCCTGCTTCTGAACTCAAGCAAAACACTGGGGTTATTTTTTCTAATGATGAAACTCACCTAAATTCAGATGCAAATCTTCCAGCACCACAAGGAGGGTATACAAACTACGAATACCTTATTTTCATATATCAGCAAGCAGGACAACCCTATAATTTTAATCTTAAATTTGTTCTCAGCAAAGTGATTCTCATCAGCTCACAGCTATGGAGAACATTCAGCTGTACCACTGGGCAGCTGCTACAGCACTTTCTCTGCTAGCCAACACCACACAAGTTCAGCCAATCCTAACTTAACATTTGCTTATCAATCACAAACCAATACTCTAATGAAGTGCTTATTCATCAGGAAACTTTTAAATTAAAGATATTTTGAAATAAGAGATAATGATGAAAGTGTTTAAGTTACTGTTAATTAGTGTGCATCATTTGCTGTATTTAATTCTAAGATGTTTTGAAGTTTGATTTCATGAAGTGTTATCTGTAGCTAATGAGCTACACCAATTAGAGAGACCAGACAGCATAATGACCATAAACAAGCCTCTTTCGTTTTCTGACTGAGAGATGGAAACTACTTCTGTTTTGTTTTTGAACCCTTGATTCATTCTCCAGCTGTGGAAACACCAGTACTGATAAAAAATAGAAAAAAAATCAGGGTAGGAATATCCACACTATACCACAATAAGGACTCCTAACAGCAAAGTTCATTAAAATTATCACTGATTTCAAATGTTTACCCAGTGATTCTCCCCAATTCAGACGCTCATTTTAGAAACAAACTCCCCAAGACAAAGATATGGCTTGAATCTATTTTCCACACAATGCAAGCTGTTTCACTAGATTATGCTAGCTTCAGGAAACAACAACATCAGTTTCTGCCACTCCCCAAATAAAATAACTAGATTTAAGTACATTTAAATGTATTTTGTTCTTTTTTTCCCCTCCCCCTCACTTCAGTAGAGGAAATCAGGCAAGATGACACTGCAGCATGTTGCCCCATACATCAACAGGAAGCCCCTGCCGAAGGAGAAAGCAAGGATTACAATCGTCAGGACAGTAATGCACATTCCCTGCAGACCGAGAGCAGGAAGTTTACCAGAGGCCAAAGGGCTCAGATAAATGAGCACAGCAATTTAAGTAACACCTCCCTAAAATGAACGCATTTTTACCTTAGGCATTTATTTATTCCTAAACTTGGGAATTTAAAGTCATAAAATTAAGAAGATTGCTTAAAGTGGAAGTGTGGCTACAGATTTCTGAAAAGTAAAAACGTCCCCTGGCAAAAGAACAGATTTTATTTGAAGCATGGGTTCAAGCAATGGATGGCCCACTTCCTTCCTCTGAGCCCAAATCTGTAAAACTCTTGACACAAACACCTCAATAGTGCTTCCCGCTTCCTTACCCTGCACCTGATGTCCTAGCCACACAGACTTGGAGGTATCATGATTAAAACAAATCCATGCAAATTTCACATCAGAGTAAAGCCAGAATTATTTAAAAAGGCATCTGTTGCCGTCCCAAAATTCTTGGCTTACTGCATGTGGTTTACTTGTGCATGCTGTGCACATCCAAATCCATCGGTTGGGGGACACAAAACAAGGGAGAGGCGCTGCCTGTGCTAGTATTAAAATTAATGCTTGCTCCTGATCTAATCTCCATTTGCTTTAAAAAAAAAAACAGTCACAATGTGCACTCAAAGACTGCTTAAGAGGTGACTTATTAAAAGTAGTCTAAATACGAAAATGGCACTGAAAAATGCTGATAGAAAGCCTACAAAGTTCACCCCACAGCAACAGGCACATACAAGCAGGCATGCAAGTTTTATTCCAAGATTCTGTAGCTAAAATTAACAGACACAGAAGCACAAAAGCTGTAACAGCTTCTGAGAGCACAAGCAATGCTACCATAACCATCCCTATTTTTGCAACATAGATAATTAACCAGTAGAACTCATCAACACTGTGCAGCCCTCTTCCCTGTCCCATACACACACACCACCCATCACTGCTCCTTCTAACCCGAGCTCTGGTTTTTAATTGCTACCAGGATCTGCACAACCACTGGGTAAGCTTAAGAGCTGGCAGCTGTGCGGGGGAACATTCTCGGACTCCAAGCAATCAACACTTGAAAATGACACAGTTTCACATCCTGCAGGAGAGGAGATGCCTCCCAAGGTGTGAGAGAGGCATGTCCTCTTACTCTCTGCATTTTCTGCAGAGATATAAGTTCAGTTTTTTAGGACAGACAGGGCAGGGTGTAACACTGCACTTCTTGGCTAGCAAGAAAATGCAGCACTGGTTTTTTTTTGTTTTGTTTTTGTTTGTTTGTTTTTTTTTTCCTTTCTCCCTGCATTCAATAAAAACAAACATGGGCTTATTATGTTAAAGTCAGATCAGCAAGATGTTGGTTCGGAAACCTGCTGGCAGTTTAGAAGTTAAAATTAGTACCTCACTAGTATCAGCAGGACAGTACTCTCAGTCGATGCTTCATGTCATCTGGAAGCACTGCTTTATTGTTCACACCTGATTCAGGTTCTGAAGGTCATCTTACAGCCAAAAGGGTTACATTTAAGCTTTTCAAATATAACTTTAAAACCCAAGGCACAGCCGCATCATAAATTAATAAACAGACATTAGCATACAGTAGTACAACCACATTACACACAAGTCCTGCACCAACATTCTACTAATTGGCATGTTTTCCTGCAAAAACACACGTCACTAATCAGGTGCAATAAAAAAAGCAGGGCTCTGCATCTGATGTACAGCTGTGAGATTCACAGCACTTTGAAGAGAAAATAAACGCAGGCAGCAAAAACCAGAGCCCTGCACCTACTCCAGGTAACCTAATCTCTGCACCAAGACCACCAACACTGCAATTCCTCTCTGACACCAGTATCAGATATCAAATCCAAGCAGATATGAGGGAAAACAAGGCAATCCACCTCCACCTGTGATCCAGGAGGCTGAAGAGGGGACAAGAAGGGAAAATGGCAGCAGAGTGCATGTATAAAGGCATAGCAAAGGGAAACAGCACAGGGAGATTCTTCAGATGAGGACTCAAACCAGAAACCCCTTCAAAGAAAAAAAGGGAATGAGATGAAGAACAAATCCTCCTTACACACCAATCTCAAACTACCTCTCCTAAACCAGAAACCCACCCATCCTAAAGCATTTTTAACAGCCTAATTCCATAGTATATCAGAATTCAGTTCAATGGAAAATATTAAAATTCTTTTTACATTAACATTTTCCTCTTCAGAAACATATTCTGAACTGTTAAAGTAACTCAAATGGGAGTTACACCAGGAACAGACTTACAGATATGCCCTACCAGGCCACTGAAGTCAGCACTGAATCTCTTTGGAATTTAGGTTGAAGTTAAAAAGAAAGTCAAATGGATCACAGTTGTATCTGAATGCAACACAAAATTGAAAACAGAGATTAAAACTCTTACTTCAAAGTCTTTCAGAACAACATTGAAGCAGAAAATGAAAGTGAAAGCACACTGAAGCTATTAATCTTTTTTGAGAAAGAAATAGCAATGTAAAGCACTGAGTGTACCTCAGCTAATATGAATTGCCCAATTCTTGCTCAAAAAGATGAGTATGTAGATCCGTACAGATTTTCATAGATTGGGGAGGAAAAAAAGGTGAAAAACTGCAGTGGGGATCAAGCAGCAAGCACAGGATTAAAATTCACTGCCACACACTTATGGGGTGATTATGCTTTCCATAGGGAAAACACGGGTTAAAGAGATTTTTTTTTAAGCAGACCACATGGTCTTTTTTTTTTTTTCCATTCAGAAGACTCATTTGGAGCAGGAGGAGGAAAGGTTTAGACCAGATGCCCTCCTGAGGCCCCTTTCCAATTACAACTACTGTATGATTAAAGCACTTCGAGGGGCACCTAGCACATACCTCTTTCATCTCCAGTTTCCTCACAGCTTGCCCTAATTTTCCACAGTTTAAGGAACTGCAAATGTATTATGCATAACCAGAGAGCACTTGTAACACACTGTGCTTCCTTACCTTCAGACTTGTAACGCAGTGCTTTCTACCTTCGAAGTAGTATCAGTTGTTATTAGTTAGCAGCATCAGCAAGCCTCATCACAGCCCTCAACACCGCGAACAGGCACCCAGCACCCCCACAAACACCCAGCTACAAGTTACTAACAACCGCCTCAGCCGCAACTCATCGCATGACTCAATTACTAAAACAAAAAACCGTGCTGCAAACAGAACAGAGGCACTCGGGAAGGGGTCCGCGGGCCGTACCTGGCTCCCGGTTGATCTCGATGTCGAAGAAGCACTGGGGCCGGTCCTGCACGCCCATGGCCGCGCGCGGCCCCGCGGCCCCCCGCGCTCAGCACCTGCCCACAGAGAAGCGCGGAACTCCCTCAGCGGGGGCCCCGCCGCCGCCCACCGCACCCAGGGCGGCCCGGAGCCGGGGAGGCGACGGGCGAGGGCAGCGCTTTGGGGGGGAAGGAG
>VXAV01000454.1:0-18392 GCA_013399715.1 Alectura lathami | reverse complement strand
TTTTTAATGGTGAGGGCAAAGAACTTCGCGTGGAAAGGGTTTGCCACAGTGCCCTCGGGGCTTAGGCAGGCTTGGCTTTTCCCCTAGGAATGAAGAGGCCTCTCCCGGAGGCAGCGAGGGCTGATTTATCCCTTGCCGTGCCTGTGCCCTGGGTGTGACAGAGCCCTGACTGCCGTGCACTTCTCCAGCTGTGGCTTGGGAGCCTGGCGTTGTAGTTGTACGGTTTGTTTTCGGACTGAACAACGGTGGCAGTTCCTGAGTGTGCGCAGCGATTTATTCTCATCCATGGTATTAGACCATCACAGAGTGTGGATGCAGTAAGTTCTTACTAAAAGTTGTCAAATTGTGCAGGTGGGAGGTGCCACCCTCTGTATTAAGCCCATCGATCTCCTCAGTTTGAGCCTACGACATCCTTCAGGCCATGCTGCCCGACATCGAGGACAGGCAACAGCTTACAACCACTTTTCATGCAGCCCCTAATACCCACCTAATTTGTGTAATTTGTTCATATCCTTACAGAGATGGCTTTTCTGGGAAGACAGCTCCTAGCGCAGCACGCACCCTGCATGCCGTGCCTTGCACCTCTCCATCTAAACCTCAGCCTCACCACCTGGTGCAAAAGATGTCTCATATTGCCTCCAGGAAGAGGTTTTGTACCTTTCCGAGCGTGGGGGACACTCTTTTTATTAAGTCCTTACCTCCCGAGGAGCAATGCATTCGTCAGTGTTTTTCAGAAGTTGTACAAACCAGAGCTCGTGGCAGTAATTTTACTTGGCAGCAGCATCTGCAGCTATGTCCTTGTCCACAGAGAAAATTGGAGGTCTTAGATTAAAAAAAAAAAAGTGCTAAGAATAAACAGTGGCAATACTGAACTCAAAGGGTATTTCAGAAGATAGGAATGTAACAAAGTGAAAGTGTTTTAGATGTAATTGATCTATAGCTTTTATGGCTGCTGTCACCATAGCATTCCAGCATCTCATGAAGCTTTTACAGCCAGATTCTGTCATTCCTTATTGTCCCTAGTGCATGATTGTGCGAGTGCTCCCTAAGGAAGCTTGTCGTTGGAGTTGTTGCATAGGTCCCTTGGGGATACTCGCACTGTAAGCCATCAAAAAAATGTAGCATAGCCTGGCTCTAAATTGTTTATCTGTGAAATGCCGTCATAATGTAGAAGGGTATGACCTGCTTCTCTTAAAACTGGAAACAGAAACAGCTACTGAGAAATTAAGTGAACTATAGTACATCCATAGGAATTCATTTTCAAAATAAAAATTTGAAAGCAAGTTTTGATTTCCTTAATTTTCCCAAATAATGAATATGTTTGTATTTTTTTGTTTTTTTTTTTTTTTTTTTCCCTCCTGAGCTGAAATACACTGTTAACTAATTTCCATTTACCTGCAGTCTCTTCCTTTTCTTTTTTTGGATGATGAACTGCTTGCTAAAGGCATGTGGACAAAGAAATAAGCAAAAAGACTCAAAAAAGACATGGAAATTTCAAGCCCGGATTATTTTAATAAAGAAGCAAATTAGAAAGAAGTTTCTGATCCTTTGGGAGAAGGTCCTAAGATCATCTCTAGGACTACAGCTGATAAATATGCAGCCTCGTGGAAGAAAGGCATAAAAAAAAAAAAAACAAAAAAAAACAACGTTTTTAAAGGACAGTTGAGGGCAGGCATCTGAAATGTGAAACACTGAGTTACAAATGAAGCTCTTTCCTGGTGCTCCTATCTGGGAACTGCTGCAGATGCTGCTCTGGAAACATCCTGTGCCCCACCGATTTCAGTGGCTGTGGACCTAGGCTGGCTGAGGGGGATTGTGGCCTGCGTGGCAAAGCAGTGTAGTTATGGATGAAGAATTGCTTCTGTATGACTCTGGGATTTGATCAGCCCGAAGTCTGAGAAACATCCCCTTTTACAGCCTAAAATTTTCTTAGCTGTTTTCCGATGCTATAGACAACTTCACTTGCGCTCACATAAGCAGACCCAACTTCGTTCTACCCCAAATCACCTTCAGAGATTTCTCAGTTGTGTTATGCCCAAGGATTCATGTTGACAAATCTTGGCTGAAGTTGCGTTCTTTTCTGGGATGGAGCGTGCTTGGCTACAGGAGTTTGAAGAGTAGGAGGGTGCAAGAGTCATCGCTGAACAGTTCTCAAGCGACATGCAAATCAGGGTAAACTGTTTAAAGTGGGACAAAGTCTCTACCTTCCAAAATGCCTTTGATTGTCCTGATAATTATTAGTCAAAATGTAGCCATGGAAGCTCTACCTAAGCAGCTGTTTTTTAGAGGTTGTTGTTTAGGTATTTATAGAGGCTTTTCCCTTTATTTTTGAGCATTCCATACATAGATACTGAGTCTGAAATTGAAAGCAAGCATTTTTTTATGAGCAACAAGTTGTTGATCAGTTCTTTCTTACGCTATTTTGGGTGTTGCCATTGCAGTTACATTTGTCAACTGTAATACTATAGAGTGCCCAGCGTCCTAAAAACCTGTGGTCTGCGCCTTGGGTGCTGAATAGCTTCTAACCTAATTTGTGATTTAAACGTGTCTTAGGTAAGGAGGAGAAGGAAATTTTTGACATAGCTTGTCATTATGTGGGGCATTTAGGTTGTGGTGGTGGTGCTCAAAATACTTCTGTGAGACAAATCCATCTCTCTCCATAGCTGCTCTGCACAGATTCTCATCTGGTGTGAACGGATGCGAAGTGTCGATACCGAGAGAACTGACTCAGAGCTGTTCACGAGGGTCATAAATTTTGAACGTCGAGAGATGCTGGGTAAAAGAGCCAGAAATTTCTACAGCTAAATTTAAAAGCTTGTATTACTGTGGAAGAACAGATGAGCACTGTGTTTCCTTCAGTCGTTCAGTCATGCAAAACCATTTATTTGGATTTTTTTTTCTGAAGTATAAATATTACATACTGGAACAACTGAAAAATGGCTTTAATTATGAAATGCTTTGCTGCTGAGCAAACAAGAAGTCAAAAGTGAAAAGCCGGCAGGCACTTACACGTTAAGCAAACTTAAACAGTGAAAATGTACTTAATTAAAAAACACACATGCCAGCATTTGAGTGAGGAGTGTGGAGTGCTAAAGGGAAGTCAGCGGCTTGGGGATAAGTAATAAACAACAAAATCTGTCAGCTCTAGGCTGCTGATCAAAATCCACACCATGTCCGTGCTACCTGACATTTGTCTGCGCGCCGAGTGCCAAGATGTTGATGACCTGCCTCTGGCTGGCAGGAAGCTCCTGCCCACATCAAACACAAAACATTATTATGGTGGGCGCGTGTGGGGACTCAGAGGAGAGGCAGTTTGTGCTCCTGTTCGGACAGGATGGAGCAGACAGGGAACAAAAGGATATGGAAGGGAGCATATGGAAAGTGAGTGTTTATTACTGTCAGCATACTAGTAATGTCATTAATAGCTTCTCAGTGACGGGGGCATAGATGTTCAACAAAACCAGGTTCTAGCCACCCATATGCGAGTCAGCTCTACTAGATTTTTCTCTCTTCTGTCTCTGACCAACTCCCAGGGTGCTTATGCAGCAGACCCATAGCTGAAATGTGTGTCTCAAGCAAAACCTTTGTCCTAGGACTTGTTCTTGCTGAAAAGGAGCATTGATTTGAGCACTCATATCCTCAGACAACCTACTGGGATATCTGTAACCTCCCGCATCCAAATGCTCTCTGTGGTTCTGTTTATTCACGCTTCCCTTTCCCCAGGGATTTCCTGTGAGCCTTAACTCACCCAATACCTGAACTGTCAACATACTTCCTAAAGGATTATTGAGCTCACTCCCCCGTCCTTCCCTGAAGCTTTAGGAATGTTTCCATCCCTGGCATGAGTAGGTGGAGCCATCTGCTATCCAGGCAGTAAGCAGAATTTGTTAATGACTGTCCCGGTGTGATAGAAATATAAGCAAATCATTAATCTTCTCTGTGCTAAACTGCGTGAGGGGACAGCACGTACCCCTGTATGCTTCCTTAGGCCCTGACACCGGTATTTCATGTGAACCGGTATACAGGAATTAAATGGATGTGTTCTGTGCAGGTCATTACTGGCAGCTTGCTGAGATTAGAAATAAAGGCAGCCAATTGCTGAGCGGCAAAAGTCAGGTTTGGGAGGCTTGTGAGTTATGGTGAAAGGAGTCTTCTCTAGCTGCCTGTGCTCTCCCTGAACAAATAAATAGCTTCAGCCTCTCTGGCTGATACGACATGAATCTCAGCAGCGCCAACATCTTATCCAGAAAACATTCAAAAGCAAACGCTGACAAGGAGCCTGAATATGAGTGAGCCCAGAAGCTGAAACACTGTCATAGAATCTTAGAATCACAGAAAATCACAAGTTGGAAGGGACCCACAAGGAGCATCGTGTCCAACGCCTGGCTCCACACAGCGCCAGCCAAAATCCAAATCCTTTGGCTGACAGCCAAGTCCAAATGCTTCTTGAACTCCATCAGGCTTGGTGCCTCAGTTAATAGGGTTTCCTGTAAAATTCTCCCAGCTACTCCAAACCAGTTCCTACCTCTACAATCTTTCCATCTGCCTAGATGCTTATTTGCACTCTGCTGTTAGTACACGAGTTTTCCTGTAATAATTTTTAAAAATACCTCCATTTCACTCTTCTTTCATTGCTTTTAGAGAAATGGGCTGATGACATTATAGTTTCTTAGTCTATGACACCAGATGTCTGACATGTGGGATGGTGTATTGTGTAGGTCTGAAGATCACGTATGGCCTGACCCAAACCTCAATGCGTTTTTTTTTTTCCTGCATACTTCAGTGGATTATAACTCAGGGCTATGGAAAAAAAGTAAGTCTTACTAGTCATCAAAACTATTCTCTGTCTGAAGGATGAATCCTGTTTTGTATCAGACTTGATTTACCCATTCAATAATAATTGTTTGGTCAAAAAATGAGATTATTTCATACAGCATGTAATTAATCTGTGAAACTCGGTGCCACAGAGGTTAGTGATACAATCTCCAATTTTGCATTTGGGGTCTTGCATGGAAACCAGTGAGTGGGCCAGGCTGCATGGCAGCCACACAAGTGAGTTTTTACCCTCACAGTAAAATGAGAGTTTGTGTCAGTGTGTTCTTGCTGTCTCTGATCTGTTTCTCTGAGCCTGTTATCTTTAGTAAGTTTGAGTTCTTGGAATGGATGACAACAAAGGTCTTTTGGTAGGTACTTTGACAACCTGTATCGGTCTTAAGTCAGTAGAAGAAATAAGGCAATTTAGACTAAAAGCCTACCCTCATTCAGAAGTGAGACTGAGGTAGAAATTAGAAATAGAAACCAGAACTGAGCAAATAGAAAAAAGGAAAGATGATGCATACTGCTGAAAAAGGCTAACTGACCCTGTGAGAAGCTTGGCATGAAATGTAATACCTCCAGGATCACTCTGATTCAAACAAATAACAGCTTTTTGAGGGGAAAATGGGACAGCAATTACTTTCCTTTCCTCTGGTTGCTTTTTTTTTTTTTTTCCCCCTTTTTCGTTCTCTGAAGTTTTCTTAGTCTTTTTACCTTCATGTTAGAGATGTATAAAGCCCCGCTCACCGTTCTCAGTAGGCACCATCTGCAAACACAGTTAAGCAGCGCAGTTGAGGGAATGCATGAAACTGATTCAGCTCTGGTACTTCAGCGCTTATTAGTTATAGCTCAGGCAGCTTGGATGTTTCTGCACCCTGGTTGCCAGCACTGAGGATTGCAGGAGGGTTTAATAATTCACCTGTGATGCCAGGCAACTGTGTACAGCCAGCACAGGTTGCCTGTGTTGGGGACCATGGAGCAGAGGCATCAAAGGAGGAGCTCCACAGACCAGTCTGCCAAGAGCAGTGATTCATCTGCTGTGCTGAGCCAGACATGACCTCATGTACAGCTGCTGGGACACCTTGTCACTGTCCCCCCGGTGCTGCTGCTCCCAGGTGTGTGACGTGCCACAGAAGGTGCTTGAGCTGTTTCCAGGCAGGGCCAGCTGAACACTGGCAGGGTTTATTAGCCCGGGCTCGGCACTGTGTCGAGGCAGCTGCCATGCTCCTAGACCCAGTTTGGCCCCAGAACAAGGGTAGGTCCATTTGTATGCGCTGCTGATCCTGAACCAGTAAATCATACTGAAGCCGAGCTGACTCTGCACAAAGGCATCTCAGATACATCTAAATCCCGATAGCTGACAGTGTTTTAAAAATAAAGAATTCAAGTCACAATGCAAAGGTAACTGGGGAAATGTAATGGCCCCCACAATCTAGGAGGTCAAACGAATTGACACAGCACTGTATTCTGGTGTTAAATCTGTAAATGTGCACCTGAGGTTCCTAAGCACCATGATCATTAATATCAAGAACAGTGCCAGTAAGGAGAGGTTAGCGGAGCCATGGCTGCAGCGAGGCGTGTAATTCCCAATAGCTCTGAGCAAGGAAAAGGGAACAATTACCTGCCCCTGACACTGGGGGAAGACGGGATAATCCCAGTAACAAAAGGGGACGCAGAAATTCTGGCGTGTGGGTGTGGGCAGAGCTGCTGGGATGAGAAAGAGGGATGGATTCATGCAGGGAGCTCCTGCAAAGGAGTGGGAGGTTTCTATAGGAGGAACTGCTGGGGAACAAGGGATTGCCAGAAGTCCTCAATTGGCACAGTGAGTTTAGAAATACAGCATTAATAGAATATGCAGTCTCCCTGGTAAGAGTGTTAGTAATAACCATCAAGATTAATGTTAATGTTGATATAAATAAAGCTATATGCAGTTATGATCAGCTAAGGTCAGGAAGATATTCTTTTCCTGGATTGAACAGTTAAGTGCATTGTCTGCACTTACGGACAGACCAGGTTGGAAGGGGAGGATTTATCTTGTCTTCCGAAAGATTCAGCACTGACCACTGTCAGAGACAGGAAACTACATCGATCTGTTTGGGAATGACAATTTCTTTTTTTCTGCAACAGCCGCAGAATATTAGTGCTGGGAGTTCAGAAGGTTTGGCCCCACTTAATTTGATACTAAAAGATCTTGGTTGACAGGGCGATATAAAACTGCCAGTGTGATCTAGTGGGAATCTTGTTTATGCCTCTGTATGGGAAGAGTTTGTCTTATGAGAAGACAGGAACTTAACGTAAAACCTGAATGTAAACATATAAATAAACTGGTTTGGTGTTAACTATAGGCTTTAAATTCTAGCTCTCAAGATATAAATGAAATAGCCTGGTGTTTACTCAATCTCCCACTTAAAATGCAGGCCACAATTCCATAGGTTTGTTCTAGTTCAGCAGCATGCTAATAATTGCAGACATCCTGTCAGTTGGTGCTGGCATACTGATTTAATGGATTACAGTGGTTGCTATTAGCAAACAGTCATTGTTGGGATTTAAAATATACTGTAAGTGCACTTCTAACCCTGACATTGCATGGTATCAGGATGGTAACTTTGTCATCTTTCATTCTGATCAGTTTGTAATATCGATGCAAGGGCAGCTTTCCAAAGAAGACAAAGAGAAATAGGAGAATGCTTCAAGGCCTTTAGTAAAGCCTCCTGTGCTGCTCCCCGTGCAAGGCACAACAAAACATCCTGCAGTGTAAGAAAGCCGGGCTGGCTGCATCTGAAACTGCACAGAGATTTCCAAAATGGAGCCTTCAAGCTTCTGCACATAAATCAAGACCTCTGCTGATGTAACCAGAGGGAATTTACTGGGAAGGGGAAAAGAGAGGCTATTAACTCTGATGCCATGTTCACACGTTGGGAGTATGGGGGAAGCTGCCAACTCCATCTCCCTGCACAGCTCCAGCCGCAGCGAAAGCACAGGCAGAAGTCTCCCCCAGCGCTAACCTTTCTGTCACTCGTCTTAAGTTTTATGTGAATACAAAGCTGCTGGCCTGTACCCTTCATTCGGACGCATTTGAAGTATTCACATGGGAAGAAGGAGGCTCCCCTACAGGAGCATAGGGAAAGTGCCCGAGGTTAAGCGGGATGAACCCAAGCCAGAGTTGTCATCTAGGTGAGGTTTTCTGTACCTACAGCTTGGTGAAGGTATCCTGATCGACTTGGATGATCTGTCAGTCGCGCAGAGACAAATGGTGCTGTTCTGACGGAGGATTATGGATCAGCTGGGAAATGAGGAGTGTGTCATTCTGCTGCACCCGATTAGTTTTAGCCCTGGTGCTCAAATCTGCCTAGAATTTATCTGGAGTAACCTCCTGGCTTTGTGAGACTACTAGTGAATAGCTAAGCTTTTTTATAGTCGCAATAATAAATGAAGCATTAATGGTAAATTAAGGAACAGAATTTGAGAAGATCCAGACATGCAGCAATAACTGTCAGTTAGCATCTGAGATAGAGTGGACTCAGTGGCTTTAAGGCTACAAAACTTAATTTCCTGTTCACCTCACTACTACATTTAGCATCCTACTTGTATATCCTAAAAATGTATTAGTGCCTTCCTGTGCCAACGGTTGCACCGAATTCCTTAAAACACATGCATACATTCTAAGAGCAGCAATGCAGAGATGCATCAAGGTTGGGTAGGAAAAAAACGGCTTTATAAGCAAAAAAGTCTAATTTGAAATTATCTAATTAATGTTCTATTTACAATAGAAAGCCATGAAAAATCTATAAATTTGGTTGTTATAAGCTCATCTAGAAACTTGTATTCCTTGGCTTGAGACCTTGGCTACGCTAGAAAATGTTTCTTCAACATTCTGTAAAATTGAGCTTCAGTGTTGCTGCCAGCACCTGCAGAGCTGCCCAAACCTGAGCTGCCCACCTAGCAGAAACAGGTTTTGAATGCAATTTCTGACCCGAGAATCCAAGGAAAATCATCAGAAAGCTTCACTACAGAGGATTCAGTCACATCTCTGCTACATGGTCACATTCCTTGTGCGTGCCCTGTTGCCACTGACAAGCATGCTGCAGCTGAGTCGAATTTTCCTGGCAGGCTAAATGGGAACAAACGGTGTCCCCTCATTCTCAGGTGAAAATGATTCATTTCTTGAAGTGAAAATGTGTCTCTGCCTCTCGCTTGGGCCATCTCTCTCTTCATTTTCTGATTCTCCCCTCTGCAAGAACACTGCATCAGTCATTTTCCTTCACCAAGGGCAATCTCTGCTGTAGACTTGTCTCAAACGCTGGACGATGAACTGGCTTCCAGAAGGCACCTCCTGATGTGTGGCTCGCCTGAACTGCCACTGACCCATTGCGTGCACTTGCTCACACCCCATCCCTACACGCTGTTTTTCTGTTGTCCTGGTTATAGGGAAATGAAAGGGAAAAACACAAAAATAATGAGCGTGTAAGCAATAGCTTACTGGGGAACAAAAACTCATAGGGAGAGCAGTGAAAAATCACATGCACCAGAGAAAGCCTCCAGAGAGAATGTGAAGATTTAGGGCAGCCAAACAGTAATTGCAGTGTTTGCAAAAGTCAGCGTGCCTGCACCCTATTATTTACAGCAAACAATGTGTTCAGTTGGCGTAGCCTGCCTTCTGTTCCTGAGGCTTGTGATTTTTTTTTCTTTCCCCATTTAATCAGACTTTCCAAATAATTTCCCCAACAATTTCACCTCATTTGCAGTTTTATGGACTGTTACGGGCACTGTTGATAACAGAGGCTCTAAAACTGAGTGGAGCTGCATTAGCTGTAACAGGAATGTTGCAGTGTTGTCGTGCCTCGGCTGGGTAAGTTTGCTCCAGAAGGCAGGTTTCTAGGACAAACAGTATCTCTGAGCACAGACATCATTTGCTGGGGGCAATGCAATGGGAGCTCTTTGGTAAAAGGTTGAGAAAACAAAATTGAAACCACTTTGAGCCACTCATCCAGCACTTGTGCAGCTTCCAGCCCTTCTACAACAGCATTGAATTTCATGGCAAGCACAGAAGCTCCTGGGCTATGGGACTTGTAAAAATGTGTTTACGTAGCCATTTTCTACATTCTTCCATGCCTAACACCCACAAAATAACCTCCTGTTTGGCCATCATTTTCCTGCAGCATGTGTACGAAACGTGGGTATCGCTCAGGAAGCAGCCCTTGTTCGGGCTGCACAGAGCTCTTAGCCGATGTGGAACTTCCACATCTTGCTTCCCCTCTCTGTTCATGTTCAGATTTTGGGCTGCACAAGCCACTTTTGGCAGAGAAGATATGGCAAAATTGATGCAATAACAGGATATTTGTATGAAAACAAGAAACCAGTATAATTTCTGTACCCAAGTGATTTTTGTTCCAAAAAAATACATCTCTGCATGGTTTAACCCATATAGTTCACTGCATATTTCTCAGGTGCATTCTTCTCACGTGTTTATGAAGAGGTGTCACTGTGCAAACCTGGTGCAAGGTTGCTCCTTTTCCCATCAGTGTTAACTGGGTAGCAGATGACTCATCTGCTCATGCACCACTCCCAGGACACATCTGTGATGCCATCATCTCCAGATCCTCATTCTCTGAGTCCAGCTCCAAATAATCCCAGAAGTGAAATAAAATCAATGAGATTTTTAAAGCAGAGAAGGCTGGAGTTCTTTTAGACTTTCAAGACGGCATATTTTTGCTCTGCTCTCCCATTGTGAGATCCAGAAATTAGCTTTCTTGGGTTCATCTTATAGGGAGGTTCTCCAGGGACACTCAGAAGCTGGCCTTTTCTCTGCCTCACCAGTGAAAGCCTGCAGGTGCCTGTAAGTGGATGTGTGCCCGGACCCTGTGGTCACGCTTGGACACAGCTGCTCTAGCAGAGCAGGGTATGGCACTAAAGGTGGGTCTGTGGTACAGCTTTTCAGTGCAATTCGGCTGCCAGAGAATACACCCAGAGCTGCAGTGGCTTTCTGTGGTCTGTACTCAAGGCAACATCACTCTCTTCCCAGGCTAAATGAAAGCTGTGTTGCGAGTTACACCCTTCACCCAACGCAGCCTCCAATTGCCAGGAAGCCACCTTCCAGGTGCTCATAGGATATCCCACTCCAGACTCTAAACTCTTTGCATCTGGTGATGTCTGCTGTTTGACGAGAGGAGATAACATCTGGAAGAACTGCACAGCTCAGGACTGGATGCAGACACAGGCAGAGGTGGGGTGTGCAGTAACACCACTGCCACGGTCCGCCTGGACGTGCAGAGAATGCTGCACCAGGTAGCAGCAGCGGAGGTGCCACAGTCCCTCCTCTGCGTTACACGTGTCCCTGGGATTCATTACCAGTCGCATTATGAGAAGGGATGTCAACTCTGATGTTCCTAGCCGATGCTGACAGGGTGAAATTCTCCCTATAATTACAGCTGGCCACTTTTGATACTTGTTTTTAATTTGTGGTTCGCCATTCCTGTGCATTCAGCAAGCCTGTGTAACAGCCTGGGAGCATTTACGTGGGGGGTGATGGTGTTTCCCTAAAGGGCTAATCCTAGGGATCCTCAAGGGAAAAAAATGTTCTTTGAGAATACAACACTGCACATTTTCCTACTGCTAATTAGGCAAATATAACCTCCAGTTTGAATCTTCTTGAAGGCTGGGAGAAATAAAAATACCCTGAAAGTAAGTGGGGAAGGGTTAACAGATGAAACAGAGGCTGTGAAATTGAAATATTCTCTCTGGCTCAAAGATGGAAGGCAAAAGCACTCATCGAGCACAGAGTCTCTTTATCTGGTATCTCACAGTGCCACAGGGGACAGTGAGACGCCTGCAAACCAAGGTCACTGCCTCCCTCTGAGCAATGCATTGCTACATGTTGGCACAAAAGGAAAACCTGATCCTCCAGCACAGCCAAACCGAGCGACACAAGGCAGGCAAGAAAGCAGGGCAAACGGCAGATGTGCCAGCACCCGAATTCTCAGATATTCAGAGCTGAAAGGGACAAGGAAATTATTCAGTCTGACCTCGTTTGTGGCTCAAGTTTTCCTCAATTATTTCTCCCCAAACACTGATAACTGTCATTGAAAGGGGAACAAAGAAATGCAGTAGCCTACAGATAACAGGTAAAATAAATCTCCCCCTTTTAAGTAGAGAATGAGAGGAGAAAATTAAACAGATTTTAGGGCCAAATCCTGCAAATAATCACACATGTACTTACCAAGTGGACTAGATGGAGATATCCAAAACTGTAACTAAACAGGGCCAGACCCTAGTGTGGGCACTTGTCTGTGGGTGTCTGTCCTGCTCAGCTGGCACTGCTCTCAGGATGGCTTTGGCTTCTGCTGACTGAGTCCGAGAAGGTCAGGGGCCAACAGCTCCTCCCAGCCAGCAGGAGGAAGGAAGCCACCTTGTCCTGGGGGAAAAGACTGGGAGTTCTGCAATATAAATAGGAGCTGTGACATGCCATATGCCCTCAGGTCAGAGGATGAGCCCTGGTCTTTATTTACAGGTACAGCTGTAGCCAATTAGCTTATCTGTGGGCCAGAAAAATGCCCAAGTTTGCAAACTGCCTCCTGTTAATGCTTTTTTAGATGCCACAGCATCGCCTGAGAAGGAGGGGGAGTGATGGCTCTTTGGAGGAAGAACTGTCGTAACATTTATACAGGGCTGACTGTCCTGCCTGCTCCCAAGAAGTTGCAAATCTCTCCAACATGAAGCAGATGTCACCTTTTGAAAAGTCTGAAGCTACTGCGACTTATGGAGAGGGAACAGAGAGCGTGAGTCTCTGTGTTGAGGGACACAAAGCTGTCACCAGCTCCCTCACAATCTGCACTAAATCCTTGACAGCTTGAGAGGGTCCTGGCCTAAGTGTCTGGTCCTAAATGTTAACAGAGTGTGAAAAAACAGAGAAGGCTTTCAGCAGAGTACTGCGTACACCACTAAGCCCTACAACCTCCTCCTTTCTCCTCCAAAAGGGATTGTGGCTGCCTGTGCTCTGGTATCGTGTAACTGCAGCCTTGGATCAGGCACCCCATAATTTTGTTGCCTCTGACTTTGCCCCAAATGCCTGAATGTCTTCCCAGCCTTAAGCCACCCTGATGAGTGTCACTGCTCTTGGCAGGAGGTTCACGAGATGAGTGCAGTAACTGCCACAGTCTTTGAAGAGGGTGGAAACACTCCTCCACACTGCCCATATGGCTGCCCCAATTCGTTCAATCCCAGTAAGGGAAGAGTCTGTTGGGAGCATCTCACAGTGTTGCACCCTACATTGGTGATGACCTCAAGGTGAATCTGGCATGCAGGGGATGAGATGCGCACTCAGCTAAGACCTGAGCATTTCACAAGTGCCTCTCCAACCTTGAACCTTTGCAAGGTGTGGGGATGAGCTGTGGTGGGAAGGGAGGTGGCTGTCACAGCCCTAAGTGCACCAATAGGCTCTGCAACCTCTTCCTTGCCCACCCTAGGGCTTTAGTTGCCTGTGCCCAGGGTCAGCCCTGACATATGGGAAGTCCCACCTGTTGCCTTCACCCATGAACCCTGCAATGCTTGGCTTGAGAGCTGCATTTCAGCACAAGACCTTGCCCTTGGTCCCTGCCAGGTGTGGCTGTGCCCTGTTCCGCCTCGCCGAGCCGCCCACTCCTGCTTCATGCCAAGGCAATGAGGCAGGTGGAGGGCAGGGAGACACAATAAAAGTTAAGGCGTATTCCCAGTCTGCTCATTTAGGTTAGAACTAAAGTGGTGTGATTCTTTGCCAGTACAGATACATGCATAACTGATTATTAATTCACTTTGCAGAGGCTTTGTATCCTTTAGTCCCTACTTCACGTGGACTGCAAATGCAGTATAGAGTGAAAGTGTGTTGACAGGGCCGCATTTAACAGAAAGCACAGCTGGCGTATTGCTTATGCTGCTCAGGCTTTTAAAACTCAGAGGACGGAGGGCTCCCTGCTGATAAAAATATTCTAAGTTGCAGCTTGGCTCAAGGGTGAATGCAATGTGAAACCTCCTCAAAGTGTTCATGGTATAGGCTCAAAATATTCTCACCATCCTCCTGCACAGCTCCTTTGGTTGCAGCAGTGTGCTCTGCTCTGAACAGGATCAGACAACTAACAGAGCTCTTACAGAGCAGGTTTAGGTGCACTGTCTCTTTTTTCTTTCTCTGTTCTCTGATCCTTCTCACAGCTGTCCCCACCGAACGCACCATGTTGTTGCAGGGCAGGAACGAACAGCAGGGTGCAGGAATACCTCAAGCCAGTTGTGTCACTTTTACATCATGTGGAATCTGGGCAGAAAGTTAGAAGCTGCAGTGAACTGCCTCAGGGGATAAGCTGCTGCCTCTGTCCTTGGAGTATGAGCTGGGGAATAAGAGGAGAGAAAGAGGGAGCACAGAGAATGTGGACTTATCCCACTCTGCTCTGTGTGGTGCGGCCTCACCTCGAGAACCGAGTGCAGGCTTGGGCATCACAACACCAGAAGGACATAAAGCTGTTGGAGAGCATCCAAAGGAGGGCTACAGAGATGGGGAAGGGTCCAGAGGGCAAGGGGTGTGAGGAACAGCTGAGGGCCCTTGGCCGGCTGGGCCCAGGGCAGAGGGGCCTGAGGGGAGGAGGCCTCATGGCGGCCCACAGCTCCCTGCCAGGGCAGCGCAGGGGCAGGTGCTGAGCTCTGCTCCCTGGGGACAGCGACAGGGCCCGAGGGCAGGGCACGGAGCTGTCAGGGGAGGGTCAGGGGGGGTGTGAGGGAAAGGTTCTGCCCCAGGGGGCGGTGGGCATGGCACAGGCTCCCCAGGGCAGGGGGCACGGCCCCGAGCTGCCAGAGCTCAGGGAGCGTTTGGGCACCGCTATGAGCCACAGGGTTTGGGTGGTGCTGGGTGGGGCCAGGGGTTGGACTCGATGATCCTTGTGGGTCCCTTCCAACTTGGGATATTCTGATTCTATGTGTCTGTGACTTGCTCAGGGAAACACAGACAGTGGCAGTGAGATGTCACCGTGCATCTTGTGCCTGCTCACTGTGGTGTCCTCACTCCTGTCCCTGCAGTGCAGCCGCTGGTTGCTGATGAGGTCAGGGTGTTCCCCTGGATGGACTGAGCTGATCCTGTCTGATGACCCTCAGATTTCGGAGTAACAAAATCAGCTCAGATCTATGCAATAAGAACTAAAGAGTTGCTGTTTTTTTGGTAAGACTCCAACCTTCGTTACACCCACTCAGTACTTTCCATGAACCATTCCGTTTTAAACCATTGCTTTAAAATGTAACGACTACATGATTATTCAATTAATGTCTTTCAGAGTTCACTACACGCACTGTGAACACTTTGCTACAAGCAGTGTAAAAATGAGACGAGCCTGGATCTACAGGATGAATCTAACTGGTGATATTTATCCTTGAAGGAATAAAAGTGATTTGTCAAATTGGGAATCAGCTGTTGTGTGTGGCAGTATGTGGCAACAATGGAAATAATCTGTATGTAAGGCATGAGAACATCAGAACTATGCATGAGAAACTCAGCATGAATCCATGATGTTTAAAAAAAATGCAAGGAAGTCAGTATGCATTTGCTTATTTCAGTGTAAATCAGATAAAGAAGAGGTGGTTCTTCATGCTGAGGACACCTGAGCTGCAGAACTCCTTGGCAGAGGCTGTGGATGCAGAAAGTCTTCCTGAGTTAAAAGGGGAATTAGACAGGATTACCAAGAATACAAACCACACCAGGTTCAGGAAATTCTCTGAGATTAAAACAGTGCAAAACTGGAAGAGCAGTTGGTGGGGGAGGTACCACTTTTTCTTGCTTTGTCATCTGCTTATGGACACTGTTGGAGAGGGGGTACTGGACTAATAGGATGTTTGGTCCAATTAGCACCCCTGTCATTTGCCATTATGATCTAATTATTTATTGGCATTAAACTATTAACATGACAGAACTCAGTAATAATTTAGTGGCTCCTCATATTATGTTTTAACAAACCGTATTTCCTGAGAATGTTTAAATGTTTATACAAACCAGCGTCACATTTGTTAAGTACACGTGATGAGATGCACTCAGTTCAGTGAGCGTTGTAAGACAAATAAACCTCTCACTTTTATCAAATACCCACAGAATTGAAGATTTACTTTACAAAGCATATCATGGTCTTCCACAATCAGGTGGAACAAATGTGGCTTCACCTCCTGTTACAACAATAGATGAGCAATTCTAGAAGTTCACAGGTCTACTTTCAAAAGCCCTAGGAAATGAAAATTTAAGATTTTGCTTCTTATGTTCCTCCATCATGGATGTTTTGGGAAGTAATGAAATGAGCCAGTGATGTGCCCTTGGGCAAAGAGGGCTGGGCTGCACTGGGCAGAGCACTGCCAGCAGGCTGAGGGGGGTGATCCTTCCCCTGTGCACAGCAGTGGTGAGGCCACACCTGGAGCACTGGGTCCTCTTCTGGGTCTCCAGTACAAGAGAGACCTGAACATACTGGGGAGAGTCCAACCCAGAGCCACTGAGATGCTGCAGGGCCTGGAGCAGCTCTGCTGTGGGGAGAGGCTGAGAGCTGGGGCTGCTCAGCCTGGAGCAAAGGAGGCTCAGGGGGATCCCACCCGCGTCCATAAATCCCTGCAGGGAGGTGCAGAGAGGACAAAGCCAGGACACGAGGCAGTGGGCACAGACTGGGGCACACGGGGCTCCCTCTGACCATCAGGAAGCACTTCTGTGCTGTGCGGGTGTCTCCTTGGAGATCTCCAAAAACTGCCTGGACGTGGTGCTGGGTGCCCTGCTCTGGGTGTCCCTGCTGGAGCAGAGTGGGACCAGACGGCCTCCAGCAACATGTGATTCCATGAGCTTTACAGTGCAGCTCAGGGACTGGCTCTGCTGTGTATTTATACTTGCCTGAATGTAGTGCTCAGCCAGTGTCTTACTGTTGTGATGCAAAATGTTTAATGATGTTTCTCTTGACAACCTGTCACCCTGCTGACAGTGTGGGAGAGAAATATGGCAGCTACAGAAGAAACACTGGCTACAGACCAGGTCTTGAGCTACCTTGCTTTGTCAGAAGAGCATCGTGATCCAAGATTTGGGGTAAGCCATAAAAACTCCTTTCAGAAAATGACTAATCTCATAAAACATACTTTCAGTGAAGCTGCAATTACTGGGTATGTATAAAATAGAGCATGTATAAAATTGAGCATGTTTAGGTTTTAATCTTAGACATACTTCCCATTTTGCAAATAGTTCAGATTCACTGTTTGCATAGCTAAGATACACAGTAGTTGTTGAGCTCCACTATTCCCACACACAAGATCACAGATTCGTAGTATGGCTTGGGTTGGAAGAGACCCTAAAGATCATCTAGTTCCAACCCCCTGCCACGGACAGAGTTGTCACCCACTAGAAGTATCCACACACAATAAATAAGTGGCTGTGAAAGGCATCAAGACTGGAATATCCTTATTTTTCAGATTAGTGTATTCCTTTCTTTTTAAGCAGAAATGTGTTACATCAGTTGGGTAATTCACACTTTTTTATCTTGGAGTCAGCATTGCAGCTGTCTGAAAACAGGATTTGTGTCCAGTGCTCTTGCTCACTCAGGAAGTATTGGTGAAGACATTTGAACTCTAACAAGCTATTATGTCTATATCGTTTTTACCATCACTGCCAGATGCCAGCTTGTGTTCATCCAGAAATACGTCAAGGGCTTTGCATGTCAAACCTCTTCGTCAAAGTTTCAGTATTTGCCATGCACTTTGAAAACTGTTCTGTTCTTTCCCAGTCATAGCCAGGATCATTAAATCCTACAAAAATCCTGTAGACAAGCAATCTAGTAAAGTAGTTCTTTGTTTTGTGGCTGACATGATAATTCAAACAGAAGGTCAGACAAAAAAAAACAAACATGCTTTTGCGAATGTGGTGGGTAAATGAGGAGCATCCTGTCTCCTTCTAACCACCATGCCTCAGCAACAAGAAGCAAATTTGCACTTAGTGTAAGAGACGAAAGCGTAGAAACTCATTCAGTGAAATATCAGCAAGTTATTTCCACAGCAAGGCACTTCTCATATTGGCTGGCACTTCTACATCTTCCTTCATGACTACTTCATGACTTTCTGCGATCAGCTTGTCCAGGCTGCCTGACCCTGAATGTGCCATGGTCTAATGTATGCTCACCCCAGCCCATATCACTTTGTGGAAGAAAACCTTCAAACACATTCAGGTTTGCAGCGTTGGCACCTGTTATGTGTGGCAATATTCAGTTTTCTATCAGCTCACATTCAGTCTCAGGAAAGCATCCTGGCTACAGAGGAAACTAGGAGCTGCTCTGGTTTCAGAATACATACTGTTATGCTTTTTGCTTTTTTTTTTTTTTTTTTTTTGGTAACATCTTTAAGCTACTTCACGCACGAAGTGGAAAAATTGAATAATCTGAGTAGCAGTAAGTAGTTTTCTGTCTGGTTTGTTTTTGCGAGCTGTTGCTAACACCACTTCTCAGCCAGCAGGTAAAACAGCTCTTCAACAACTGAGGTTTTCATGCATTGTCAACGTGGTGTCTAACATAGAATGATTCTTTAAACACTTGAGTACTCAGTGATGGATTATATATATA
>VXAV01000449.1:0-12137 GCA_013399715.1 Alectura lathami | reverse complement strand
GGTATTGTATTTTCTTAACAAGGTTTGTTTTTTTTTTTTTTTTTTTTTTTTTGTGGATTATTAAGATTGAAGGCACAAGAGTGCACTGTAGAACCAGATTTTCTGTTTTTAGTGTTGCATTATTTTTCTTCTGTAATAAACTCTGTAAATGAGAAGGGAAAACCCAGTTCCCTGGGTTAAATAAGAGCTTATTTAAAAGCAGAAAGGTGGCAAAAAAAGCGTAGGGAACAATAACAGCAGGTGGAGAAGGAAGTTGAAAGTAGGAATGACTTTTCAAAGGCACTGTTAAGCCTTTCCATTTCTCATACTCCATAACTAAGTTAAAAACTTGGTTCAGATACTCTTTTTTTCTGGTATTTGTTTTTTTTTTACAGGTGGTTGGTGTTTCTGCAGTGCTAGGCACAGGACTGGATGATTTTTTTGTTCAGCTTTCTAAAGCTGTAGATGAATATGAGAGGTAAGCTGATAACCTTTGGTTTATGACCCTCCAAATACATGCTGAAGTTACTGATTCGTGAAACCACTCCTTTGATTTGAAGGAATGTTTACTTTTTAAGCCAAGTTGTAATCTAGGTTTGTAACAAACTTAAATATAAGAGCCAGGTTAAGAAGGAGCAATCAAAAGAAACTATGCAGTGGTAAAATTTGGTGCTATTCTCTGGAGGAAAAAAAAAAATTAAAAGCAAACTGTGCCAGCAAATTCTGAAGTCAGTTTTTTGACCTGGTTCCATATGATGAATCAAGCTTTGAACTGTCCTCGTAAAGAAGCAGAGTTGAAATTCAAGAATTCTTTGAGAATTTGCAGGATTTACTGGATTATTCCTCATGAAATACAGTCAGACTGCTCTTCAATGTTAGAAAGCAAATCCAGTAATTTCAGTTATGTGGAAATAGCTAAGACAGACCATATGTTATTGTTAGAGGAAAACATATCATGCTGGATCAGACACCCTGAGAAAGCCTGCTACAACTTCATGCCCCCCACATCCAACCAGCAGTGAGGCTGGGGGCGTATTCCCAATTAGGCATATGCACATAGGGCACATGCATATACCATATTATACATACAAAGGCAGCCACAGAGATTAGATGGATACACAGAGAGCTTATATGAACTTAGCTTTACCAAAAGCTTAGCTTCAACAGTCTCATTCTGTCCCTATCTCCGTCTGAGCAGGAGGAAGGTCTGTCAGTGGGAATATACATACATATATAAAATGTGGATCCCTTTAGCAGCAGGGCGAGGTACTTAGTCTGCCCAGTAGCTGCCCCTGAGTCCCAGACCCACAGTTGCTGTCACCTGGGCATACGAGCCCCTTGAGGCTGCAGCCCTGCTCCACTTGCTGCTATAGATGTACACAGAGCACTGGCTGGGACTCCTCTGGTCCCAGCAGCTGACTACCTTGTGCTCTTGCCCCTAGAGACTCACAGGCACTCTCACACCCAAAGGCGCCTGCCTGTCACCCTGATTCCTGACCGCTCTACCTGCTTTCCAGCTAGTCTGGCTTGATCTTCCCCTACTCTTCAGCTAGTCAAGCTTCATTTTCTCAAGTGATCACACAGTCACTGACACACCTGTGCTTGCTTCAGAAATAACAGTAATGATAATATATGAATATTTATGAAACGAGTGATGCACAGTGCAGTTGCTCACCAGTCGTGGACCGATGCCCAGCCAGTCCCTGAGCAGTGGCTACCCCTGGCCAACTCCCCTCTGTTTTGTAGTTTTTTCACATGATTCGTATATCCCTTTGGCCAGTTTAGGTCAGCTGCACTGGTTCTGTCCCCTCCCAGCTCTTTGTGCCCCACTTCAGCCCCTCGCTGGCAGGACAGTATAAGCTGAAATGTCCTTGGCTCTGTGCAGCACTGCTCAGCAACAACTAAAACACTAGTGTATTATCAGCATTGTTTCTCTCCCAAAGCCAAAACATAGCTTCATACCAGACACTATGAAGAAAATCAACTGGGTCCCAGCTAAAACTGGGACTCAAGCCTTCAAAATGATCCCTACTTACTATAAATCACTTATTATTTGAGAGTGAATGCACTCTGTGTTTATCTTTGCAGGGAATATCGTCCAGAATATGAGCGTCTAAGGAAGACATTGGTAAGTGTCTATTGTATGCCAGAGTGGCGTATCTTGGGGTCACTTTTATGTGCAGAATTGACCTTATGTTGGGACATTTCAGTACACAATGAAATGTGAAACATTTCATTTACTATTCATATTTGGTGTGGAAGAAGTCTTGTAAATACTTAAAAGTTTATTAGGCCTGATTTCTGTGCCAGTCAATGTACTGTTTTGACTTAGACAATTAATAATGAGGACTGAATTGGAATGTCAAAATGAGTAGCTCTGCTCACCTGGAGTTCTGGCTATGCAAGGACAGTTCTCTGCAGGCACAGCTTCATTAAGTTTCGTTTCCTGATGCTGCTGAAAATGTTCCTCCTGCAGTTCATCATGCTGGAGGTTGCTTTTTATGCTTAACCAAAAGTTCTGTGTAACCTTAGTTGTAATGTAAGACCTGCTTGTTGTTTTTTTTTTTTTTTTTTTTTTCCTGGAAACAGACTGCAAGTAATGTGGGAAATATGTTTTAAATGTTTTCAGAAGCCACATGTAACTTTGTATCCACAGGAGAAAGCTCAAAACAAACAAAAGAGAGATCAGCTGGAGCACTTGCGGAAGGACATGGGTGCTGTGTGTATGCAGGGCAACCTGCTTGCAGGTACTTTCTCAGGAAGATTAAGTGTACTGCAGTAGTTCTCTGAAGAGCCCGCCTGGACAAGTCACACAGTGCTTTTCAGTTTTCACTGCAAAAGCACGAAAACAGCTTCATCTTAGTGGAGTGAGACTTTAGTTCCTGTGGGAGGGGTCAGACAGCTCTGCTGTGTGTCAGTCACAAACATGTGAAGAGGAAAACCTGGTGTGTAGATAAAGCAGTGGATGTACTAGGGGTAATGAAATATTTTAGAAAAGGTGAAACCATCAAATTAGAATATGAATTAGAATATGAGAAAGCTCTGCTGTTGTTTGAGCTGTTGCCTTGTATGAGGTTCAGTATGGTTTTGATGCAGTCTTGTATCTTTGGAACCTGTAAGTAGCTTTCTGTCCCTTTAGAGAAGGTCATAGAATCATAAAGGTTGGAAAAGACCTCTAAGAACATCTAGTCCAACCGTCAACCTAACACCACTACACCCACTGAACCATGTCCTGAAGTGCCACATCTACATGTTCCTTGAACACCTCCAGGGAAGGAGACTCCACCACCTCCCTGGGCAGCCTGTTCCAATGCCTGACCACTCTCTCAGAGAAGTTTTTCCTGACATCCAACCTGAATCTCCCCTGGCGCAGCTTGACGCCGTTACCTCTCGTCCTATCACTGTTACCTGAGAGAAGAGGCCGACCCCCACCTCATTACAGCCTCCTTTCAGGTAGTTGTAGAGAGCAGTAAGGGCTCCCCTGAGCCTCCTCCAGACTAAACAGTCCCAGTTCCCTCAGCCACTCCTCATAAGCCTTGTGCTCCAGACCTTTCACCAACTTTGTTGCCCTTCTCTGGACGCGCTCCAAGGCCTTGATGTCCTTCCTGTAGTGAAGGGCTCGAAACTGAACACAGTGCTCGAGGTGCGGCCTCACCAGTGCCAAGTACCAGGGCGATAATCACCTCCCTAGTCCTGCTGGCCACACTATTTTTAATGCAAGCTAGGATGCCGTTGGCCTTCTTGGCCCCTTGGGCATACTGCTGGCCCATATTCAGCCAGCTGTCAACTAGCACCTCCAGGTCCTTTTTCTCTGCACAGGTTTCCAGTCGCGCTGCCCTAGTTCTGTAGCATTGCTTGGGGTTATTGTGACTGAAGTGCAGGACCTGGCACCTGGTCTTGTTGAATCTCATGTAGGTCCTCATAGTTGGTGTGCAAATAGAAACTGCTGGGGCATAAGCTAGCTTACTTGGTAGTGTTCTGTTTTGCATACAACCGTTTCTGTTCCTTCCAAGGGGCTGATGATGCTTCTGCAATGGGTCCCTCTGAGCTGATCCTAACACGAGGAACTCTTGATGAGGAGGAAGAAGAAAGGGAGAGCGATACTGATGACATTGACCATGAAGGTAAGGGAATGGGAGATCTGATGTGGTCTAAAAGCTGCTTGTCTAGGCATGAAATACCCTCTGTTATTTCATTAACTATATTGACTGTAATGAGAGCCTAGGAGACGAGCAAACATTGTCACCTAAATATAGGTGTCTGAATCTGTAGCAGAAGCCCAGCCACAATGCTCAGTCCAGTGATACCACGCTCTAATCTTTGTGAAAGTTCAACTGTAAATTTTTTATTCAAGTAATTACTTTTAATAAAATAATGCATAAAATAATGTGCATGCACTAGACAACTTGTTATGCTTGGAGCATGCATGCAGTGACCTCTGAATCTGATACACAACATGTTTTATCTTCTTCTTGGTCGTTTGTCATAGGGATGGTTTGTGCCCCTGGATCTCCTGGAACAATCTTTGCCGTTCTTACAGTTTGTGATATTTTGTTACATAGTCAGCAGAATTTATCTTCATTCTTTCCCTGTTCCATTAATATTTAGGATCACTTCTTTCTTTTCCCTTGTAATGCAATTGAAGATCAAATAGATTTTTGGTGTTTTTCTGAGTAACCTTACTAGCTTTCATTAGCAACACAAATACAACAAATAAAGAAATAGTGTTGAACTGTGGATTTTTTTTTTTTTCTCCCAGTTACAGAGGAGAGTCATGAAGAACCAGCCTTCAAAAACTTTATGCAAGAGACACGGATGAAATACCAGAGAAGAAGCAATGAGAATGAATGAGATGGCCATAAATAAAGGGTTTGGAATCCCTTAAAATAGAATTAACAGTAAAGGCGCAGCATAAAGACAGTTGCATGAAAACATGCATGAAGTCTTATGTCCATGAACAGCTTCCTCTGATATATTGTATCTTTCTTCCTGCAGTAACTGTTTGTCATATGAGTAGAAGGTCTTACATCCAACTGACTGCACATCTGGCCACCTGCCACAGAATCACAGGATTGTAGGAGTCGGAAGGTCCCTGTGGAGCCCCCCAGTCCAACCCCTTGCTAAAGCAGATACCCTGCAGCAAGCTGCATAGGAAAGCATCCAGGAGGGTGTGAGCATCTCCAGAGAAGGAGACTCCATAACCTCTCTGGGCAGCTTGCTCCAGTGCTCAGTCACCCTCACAGCAAAGAAGTTCTCTCTCCTGTTCAGATGGAACTCCCTGGGTGCCAGTTTGCGCCTGCTGCTCCCTGGGCACCACCAAACACCAGGCCCCATCCTGTGACCCCCATCCTTTAGATATTGGTAAGCACTGATCAGATCCTTCTTAGCCTTCTCTTCCTCAGGCTGAGCAGCCCGAGGGCTCTCAGCCTTTCCTCATAAGGGAGATGCTGCAGGCCCCAAATTATTCTTGTAGCCCTTGTAGTGTGCTGGACTCTCTCCAGCAGCTCCCTGTCTGTCCTGAACTGGGCAGCCCAGTACTGGGCTCAGTGCTCCAGATGGGGCCTCCCCAGGGCAGAGCAGAGGGGACGAGGACCTCCCTCACCCTGCTGGCCAAGCTCTGTGCAATTCACCCAGGAAGTGGCCTTCTTGGCCACTGATAGAACCAGATTGCACTTTCTTTTGTTCCAAATTCTTCAGATGTGTCTGAGAGCTTAGATTTTGAGTTCTGGCAACATTATCATTTCACTGTGCAGTCTGTTCACCTCATGAGAACAGATATGTGCTGCGTCCGGGACACCAAGTGAAGCCTCAAATGCATGAAAGTCCTGATAGGCATGTGTTCTCTTTTTCTGATAATGACCTAAAGGGTATCTCTCGTGTTCTGTTCTTGTTTTTCATTTTCTTTCCTTCCCTGCTCCCCCCTTCCCCAAGCATTCTGGCTTTGGAGATAAAACTGTAAGGTGTTTTAGAGAAGTGGGCAAGCTTAGTTTAGTCTAAATAATTGAAAACAAAGTAGTTAATAATATTTAATCAACCAACTGTTTGATACTTTGTTTTTAATTAAATATATTTTATGTACAAACAAATGTGTGATGGTTAATAGAAGGAGCTTTTGTTTCACCTTTCTAATGTGAGAATTTTTCTGTGCTTACAGCCCTTAGAGCTCACCTATCTGGTGGACAGATGAATCAGCAAGTGAATCTTACTAGCATTACATAGACACAACACAGATGCCTCGTAGGAGAATCACGAGTAAAGAAAGTTCCCAGGAGGGAGTCTGGCTTGGTTCCAGGTCCCTTTGGACCTGGACAGGCTTGAGAGGTTCCTGCAGATCTCGTCCTTGTGCTGTAGAGTGTTAGAGTGATATCCCAGTACACATTAGGGCATGCTCCCAAAAACCTGACAGGCCCCCAGAAAAATCTGCATGCCACCCCCCAAGTGCGTTTTTAACTTGTCCCTACATCTGCCGCCAGTACCCCACATACCCCACAGACTTCAGAACTCCAGCTATGTATTCACCCCTCTCTATTTTTCTTATCTGGAAGCACCCAGACACAAAGGTAAGTACATACTAACAAAAAGCAACCACTTCTACACCTTCCTAAGCAATTACCACAGCTGAACAATATAGTCCACAATCTGAGTTTGGTGAGCCGTGTCGCCAAGTGGCAAGTCCCCATCAAAACCCACAAACTCTGATGTCAGGACAAGGAACCCCGCCACCAATCCTCAATTTCAGGCGCTAGTCCTCCATCTATTCTGCAATTTCTCTGCTCCTTTTCTCGTTTCGTCTCCGAGAGAAAGCGGTTCGTCTCTCCCAGCGCCCCATTCCTGCCCACGCGTCTGATTGCGGCAGCGCCAGGGGACATTCGCAAGTCTCCGCACCACCTCCGCACATGCGCGAGAGAGCAGCGGCCTCGCTGTTGCCGCCTGGCGGCTGAAGCCCGGCACTGCAGGCGTGGCCATGTCGAGTCTACTTCAGGGATCCCTAGAAGACGCTCATGCAACCGCGTTCCCTCTGCTGTGCCCTAGAGGTCTCCCACAGTCACACCCGGACCTCTGGAGCCAACTAGACATGTTCCAGAGCTTCTCCCTGTACTCTAGGTTGCCCTACAGGCTTCCCAGATTGCCCTAGAGGACTCCCAGTGCACCTTTCAGTGCATGACTGTGTAAATGGCATGAGTGTGCAAATGGCCTGCTAGTGCATGTGTGCAAATGATGTTAGTCTGTGAACATCATGAGTGTGCAAAATCAGTGTCTATCTGAAAAAAACTGTGCGTGTTGATATGGTATGGGGGCGCAAATGGCTCCTGTGCAAATGGCATGCTCTAAAGACGTAAGTGTGGAAATGGCATGAGTATTCAGATGTAATGAATGAGCAAATGGCATGAATGTGCATCTAAAGTATGCAGAAGTCAAGTAGGCAAATGGAATGAATGTTAGTGCATGACCATGCAAACTGCTAATATGTGCAAAAGGTAGGAATGTGCAAATGATGCAAGTGCACAAATAGTACGTGAGCAAATGGAGTGAGTATGCAAATGGCATGAGTGTGCAAATGGAGTGAGTGTGAAAAGGGTGTCAGAGTGGAAATGGCATGAGTGAGCAAATCGCTTTAGTGTACAAATGGCATGACTGTTCAAATTGAGTGAGCGTGCAAATTGAATGTCTTAGAGCATGAGAGCCGTCAGTGTGCTAAAGGAGCAACTGGGTAAATGGGATGAGTGCACCATGGGTTACGGTTAGGGTTTTGCTATGCTGGGAGTCACCTCCTTCCCACGCAATGAGGCGAGTGAGAAAGTGACACCAAAAATCAGGCAGTAACTCTCTAACACCAACGTAGTATTAGAAAGCAGGCATTCCTTCATTCAGTGCCGGATGTGCAGGGCATAGCTCCACCTACTAGTCTCACTCCAACAGCCAGTCTTCCAGTTTACATTTAAAGAAACAGGCTGTCAGTGAGGCTAATTGCCTGAAACACCGGATCCTGCCCTCCTGGATCTGGAAGAGGCCGTTGTTTTGGGCAGAGCCAATGTAAAAATTTTGGCCTTCTCCTTGGAAATACATCGGCTCCTCTGGCCACCCCCACGCACCCCGGGCACCCGCTTGCCCCTGCTTGGGGTGTGCTGGCTGTGGGACGGGGCGAGTGCTCGGCCCCGTACGCTGCTGGTGGGCACGAGACACAACAAGCCCCCGGGTCCCTGCTGTCACATCCACGTGCAGCTTTACTTTCTGAAAAATAACTTGCTCTCTTCAAGCGAGGGAGAAAACATCCAACAATAACCCAAGAAGGAAAGTAAGCAGTCTTATGGCTCCTGCAAGAATTTCCTTAGCTCTCAGCTCTTAATTTACACACCCCGAGTCCTTTGTTTTATATTCCAGTTTGTGATGAATCATCTATCCAGACAGAACAAATGGTGCTCAGCTCCTTGTTACCTCCACGAGGGTGAAGGAAGCAATTTGGGCCGATCAATGCGTTACCTTGCGGAGGGAAAACTTCTGTCTCCTCGCTGCAGGCACCCGCTGGTAGGCCGCTGCCTCCTGTGGGTGCCGGGGATGTCTCCTCTCCTGGTGCATGCAGGGCTCCTGCCAGCCAGGTGCAGTGCATCCAGGTGTACCGAGGGTGCACGTGGTCATGGAGCAGCCAAACCTCAGCCAGACACCAGCATCCTCATCAGCCTTGAGCTGCAGTCAGCAGAGATCCCCTACGTGACTCCAGGCACCAGCACTCAGCCTTTTTTTTTTTTTTTTTCCCTTTTACAGGAGAGAAGCCATGCATAGAATCTGGAATGTAAAACTGAGGCACTAGCAGGTGGGAAAGAAAACAGCAAGAGGTCCAGGGTGCTTTTCATGTGGTGCTTTAATTAAAGCTGAATCTCCTCAATCTCCCTAAGCACTGGCCTTGCCAGTCTCTGACTCGTGAAGGACTGAGCTGCACTGGGAGGGACTGGGATATACTGGGACACATGGGGAGAAAATATCAAGTCACCAGGAGGGACTGGGATGTGCTGGGAGGACACTGGGAGGGGATATGGAGGCACTGGGAAGAGTAGGATGTACTAGGAGGTGAGAGGATATAGGGGCACTGGGAGGGCACTGGGATATGCTGGTGGCAACTGGGAAGAGACCAGAACTGATAAAGAAGAACTGGAGAGGAACTGGGATGGACTGGAAGGGGACATGGGGGCACTGGGATGTACTGCGTTATACCGGGAGGCACTGAGAGGGCGTGTGAGGACTCTCGATGTCCGGACATCACCTGTGAGTATGTGCGGCAGTGCCGCGGCGCTGTGCTGCTGCTGCCACCTGGTGGCTTAAACCCGGTACTGCAGGCGCCGTTTCCACACGTGTCGCATTTACTTTGGGGAACCCCAGAAGGCTGTCATGGAGCCCCGGTCCCTCTCTCGTGCCCGAGAGGTCTCCCATAGGCGTACAGGGAGCTCCAGAGCCAACGAGACACTAAACACTGGCCTCACCAGCCTCTGACTCGTGAGAGACTGAGATGGACTGGGAGGGAACTGGGATATACCGGGACACACCGGGAGAAGATATGGAGTCACCAGGAGGGACAGGGATGTACTGGGAGGGGATACGGAGGCACTGGGAGAGCACAGGGAAGACCAGAATGTACTAGGAGGTGAGAGAATATAGGGGCACTGGGATATCCTGGGGGGCACTGGGAGGAGACCAGGACTGACTGAGAACTGGAGAGGAACTGGGATGGACTGGGATACACTAGGATGAACAGGGAGAGGAAATAAGGGCACTGGGATGTACTGTGTTATCCCGGGAAACACCTAGAGAGGGCGTGTGAGGACTCTGGATAGGGACTGAGGGGAACTGGGAGGCACTGGAAGGGGATACAGGGCAGTGGGATGCACTGAGAGAGACTAGGAAGGATTGAGGGGGCCTGTGGGCACTGGGAGAGGGTTTGGGCACTGATGCGTACTGAGAGGGCACTGGAAAATGACTGGGAGGCACCGGTAGGAGATACGGGGGCACTGGGACATAGAGCACGGCACTGGGAAATGATTCGGTGACACCACAACCGCAGGCGGTCGCCGTACTCATCACGCAGCAACCGCGGCAGAGCACTGCGCATGCTCCTCCCAGGGACGACACTACGCATACTCGCCAACAGGACGGCACTGCGCATGCGCGAAGCTGAAAGGACACTGCGCATGCGCCCGGCTGGACGTTTCTGCGCATGCTCGCCACCGGGACGGCACTGCGCATGCTCCTCTCAGGAAGACACTGCGCATGCTCCGCTCCGGGACAGCAATGCGCATGCTCCTCGCAGGAACGACAGTGCGCAGGCTCCCACCCGTGAGGGCAGTGCGCATGCTCCCAGTCGGACGGCAGGGCGCATGCTCCTCCCCGGGACGGCAATGCGCAAGCGCGCACATGGAAATGCACTGCGCATGCTCCTGCCAGGGACTGCACTACGCATGCTCCCAGCCTGTACGGCACTGCGCATGCTCCTATCAGGTGCGGCGATACGCATGCGCAACCGCAGGACAGCACTGCGCATGCTCGCCATCGGACGGCACTACGCATGCTCGTCGCAGGAACGACACTGCGCATGCTCCCAGTCGGACGGCACTGCGCATGCATGGGACACCAGCGCGCATGCGCACGATGGGCAGTACTGCGCATGCTCGGCATGCTCACATCTGGAAATGCACTGCGCATGTTCCCGGCCTGGAGGGCACTGCGCATGCTCCCTTCAGTCACGGCAGTACGCCATAAAAAAAGTAGGGCGAGCAATCCCACAGAAATCCTCCCCTCCGGGTGCTCCTGCTCCATGTTGTAGGCACGTGCCCCTTCCTGTTTGCCCATTTTCTGGCCCAAACGAGCCCAAAAAATAAGCAGATCGGCTCTCCCAGTGGCCCATGCGCGAATACCCCCATCTCATTGGTGCACCAATAGGGGAGATTTGCATACCTCCGCATCAACTCCGCGTATGCGCACTGGAGCCAAGGACGTCCTTAGTGCTGCTGCCACCTGGCGGCTGAAATCCGGTACTGCAGGCGCTGTTTCCACACGTGTCCCATTTAATTTAGGGAACCCCAGAAGATGCTCATGGAGCTGTGGAGGGCTCTGCAGGGCTCTGTAGACCTCTGTAGTGTTTTCCAGGGCTGTTTAGGGCTCTGGAGGGCCACCCACATGCACCCTGGGCACCCGCTAGCCCTGTAAAAACCTACAGAAACCTACAGACACGTGCAGAGTATTGCAGGGCCCTACAGAGCCCAGCAGAACCCTACAGATCCCTGCAGAGTCGTACAGAGACATGCAGAGACCTGCAAAGTCCTACAGAGCCCTCCAGAGCCCTGCAGAGCATTGCAGAGGCCTACAGACCCATGCAGACACCTACAGTGCCCTGCAGATCCCTACAGAACCCCACAGAGCCCTGCAGAGCCCAACAGCCACCTGCAGAGCCCTGCAGAGCACTACAGAGCCCTCTAGAGCCCTGCAGAGACCTTCAGAGCCCTGCAGACCCCGACAGACACCTGCAGAGCCCGGCAGAGCCCTACAAACCCCTACAGAGCCTGCAGAGAACTACAGACCCCTGCAGAGCCCTACAGAGCCATGCAGAGCCCTGCAGGGCCCTACAGAGACATGCAGAGCCCAGCAGAGCCCTGCAAAGCCCTACAGAGACATGCAGAGCCCTACAGAGCGCCACAGAGCCCTGCAGAGGCATGCAGAGACCTGCAGAGACCTGCAGAGACCTCCAGAGCACTACAGAACCCTGCAGAGCCCTGCAGACCCCTACAGAGCCCTGCAGAGCCCTGCAGACACCTGCAGAGCCCCGCAGAGACCTGCAGAGACCTGCAGACACCTACAGAGTCCTGCAGAGATCTACAGACCCCTGCAGACCCCTAAAGAGGCCTGCAGAGCCCTACAGAGTCCTGCAGATCCCTGCAGAGCCCTGCAAAGCACAGCAGACAGCTACAGAGCCCTGCAGAGCCCTGCAGAGCCCTGCAGACACTTGCAGAGGCCTGCAGAGCCCTACAGAACACGGCATAGCCCTGCAGAACCCTACAGATCCTTGCAGAGCCCTACAGATCCCTGCAGACGCCTACAGAACCCTACCGAGCCCTACAGAGCCCTGCAGGGACCTGCAGAGCCCTGCAGAGGACTACAGAGCCCTTCAGAGC
>VXAV01000448.1:59629-73166 GCA_013399715.1 Alectura lathami | reverse complement strand
TCCCCGCGAGGGCGGGGCCGCGCACGCTCACGGGGAGAGGCGGCGGCAGAAGCCCCGCCCCTCCCGGCGGCCTCAGCCAGTCGCTGCCCGGTGTCATTCGCGCTGCCTGCTGTGATTGGCTGGCGGGACAGGCAGCGCCTCTGCAGCTTACCCGGACGCCAATGGCCCTACGCCTACATACAGCGGGCGCAGCCATTTTGTTTTGGCCGCCATTTTACGGGGGGGCGGCCATTTTGTTAAACGTCACGCCGCGCTGTGATTGGCTGGCGGCCGTTTCTTCAGGCCGCTGTACCCACGTGCTCCTAGGCCGCCCTGTGATTGGCTGCCCTCCTACTTCGGACCGGGAAGCGCTCGGTCTGAACCCAGGGGCTCTGTGCACAGCGCATGCGCAGAGAGGAGCCGCTGCCCCGCGCAGGGCGCGGCTGGGCGCGGGCGTTTTTCTTCGCGCGTGTTCGAGGGGCAGCGCCTGGGCCAGGTGCTGCCGCCCACAGCCCCCCGCTCCCTGAGCAGCAGCAGCAGCCTCAGCGCCGCCCAGAAGCCAAACTCGTGCACACAACACCGAAAAACCCGCCGCTCCCCAGCGCGCTCAGTGCCGACGCCAGCGGAGCTCGAAAAACGCCGCAGGGCCGCAGCCCCCCCCCGCCGCCCCCGGCCGCCGGTCAGAGTCTCCCCAGCCCTGGCACGGCAGCGGGCAGCAGACAGCGCTGACTCAGATGTCACTCAAGACTTGACTTTTATTTATTTTTTTGCCTTCTGGATCACCAACACCCTCGCTGAAACGTCTTTGGGATTCCACCCCCGACCCCACACCAGTAGCAGACCACCTCCCAGCACATTCGAGCAAGTGAACAACGACAACGAAACAATCCCCGGCGCGACCGCTCAGGATGGGACCAGACGCTTACTGTGAGGGGGCGGCAAGGGACGGGGGTGGCAGCCCGGGCCTCAAGAAGCCGGACTGAAAAGGAGGCCTACAAAGGGGAAATGGACTAAAAAATACTTAGCAATCCTTTCTCTACCCAAAGAGCAGGAAGATAAGGAAAAAATAGTCATCTGATTACACACAGGGTATATATTTTTACACACACTTTTACACACATCTAGATATAGTACATGTAAAAATATATGCTATACATCTGCCCATTCTCACAAAGGTGCTTTTAATACACCACCTGCGCTGTGTGCATGGGCATGTATACGTGTGTATGAATTAAATGTACAGGTACTACTAAGTGTATATGTGCATATGTACACATACATACAGGCAGGCAGCCTACCCTCAGCCACCCCGCCTCCCTCTTTGTACAAAACCCAGTCCTCCCACCCCGACACACCAGCACGCTCACCCAGCCCTCCCCTGCCCCAGCCCGCTTTGAAACAAGTCCCCCAGTGTAGCAGCTTCTTTTCTCGACAAGCAATTCAGGGAAAATAATTCTGTGAAGGAGGAGGGAAAAAAAAAAAAAAAAGTGAAGTATGTGTGGGTCATGTCCTCAGTTGCTCTGTGGTCCTCCAGCTCCCCTCCTGTGCCTGGGGAAGGGTACTGCCAGCCAAGCACCATCCCTGCCCCCTTTGCCAGCTTATTGCACGTTTGCTTCTGGGCTGCGTTTCAGCAACTCTGCATTACATTCCACAGATCCTGTCATCCTCTCGCTTCATTAAAACAGGAATACAAATCCAAGGCCCTGTCCCTGCCCACCCATCCTCCCCCCACCCCAATATCCCCATCAAAAGGAAAACTAAACAAAACCAAAAAATAACAAGAAAGGCTGCTTGCTAGCAGAGTGCAACAGTAGTACACACTGAATAGGTGTTCTCTTCAGGAGCTCTGTGGAAGAGAGGTTATTTCTAACACAGTAAACAAAGCCATGCAAAGGGTGGGGAGAAAGGGAGCAGAAGGGGGGAAAATAAAGGATGAGAAGGAAGAACAGAACTGAGGAGGAGGAAGAACACAGCATGGCAAGTGCTCAAGGCTTCATGTTTTGTTGTCCTCTTCTTGTAAACAAGCTAATAATTTTCATTAGATAGAACAAGTAAAAAGATTGAAGTTCCAAGTTGAGGGGCTGGAGTTTCCAGGAGTCTGTTCAGTCCATTCCACATACCACAGCCAGTGAGAAAACGAGGGGTATTTTTTTTTCTTTTTTTTTTTTTTTCTTTTTGTTTAAAATCTTCATTACTTAAAGCTGAGAGAAAAAGCCAACTCAGGAGCCCTTTTCACGGATGGCTCATCGTCTCTAGACTGAATAAATCACACTAGTTTAGAGAACCTTTTTTTTCCTCCTTTTAATGACTTATAAAAACCACGCGGTTCCTTCCTCTGCCCCTTTCCTCAAAGACGGGTCTGTGCCTCGGGGACGTAGATCTCGATGCTGTCTGCGCTCTCCGTGGCCGAGTTCTGCCGGACAGAGGCAGCCCGCTTGGCTGCCATGAGACGCTTGCGAGCTTCCTGGCGCTGCTTGTCAGAATCAGAGGCTTTGTCCCGGTTCAGCTGGGATTTGGACTTTGCTGGCTTCTTTGGCACTGGAGGGGGTGGTTTCTTCTCTTCCTTTAGGGAGACAGTAAGGAAAAACCCAAACATAAAATAAAAATGCACATACAGAAGCATGCTCTCTGCTGTGCTGGGGACTCTCATGGCCCAAGGGACTAAGCAATGAGATTATGAGCATCAGGTGAAAGAAGCAGGAGCAGCTCCTGAGCAAGACATTTGTCATAAGATCAGCTTTCCCAGCTTCTGAAAACAGACCATTGTGCATTTCATGTTACAGAGAGGCCTTCTGTGGCCCAGACTGGGATTTTCTGGTTGTATCTGCGGCCCAGCTGTGAGTCAGCGCACAGCAGACAGCATGAAAACTGAACTTCATCTGGAACTGCAAGATTTTAATATGCTGCCCTGCTCATAGCCACAGTGTTCCTTCCTCCCCTCCTGTCCGGCCAGGCAGCCTGGCCCTGGGATGCAGCCTGCCCTGAATTTTCCAAAGGCTCCAGCAGATGCTTCTTACACCACCCAGACACCGGTACTTATGCAGTGCTTGCAACATTAGAGGCCTCTGCATCACTGCTCTGAGCACACACCGCTCATCTCTCCGCATCTTCATCTTTACGAAGTTGCTCCCGCTGTTATTCAGGAGGGACGTTCTCAATGCCCTGCAAGGTGTGAACGCGTGCGCAGGGAGGATGACTGTCGGATAATGCAGTCTCATTAGTACAAGTGCCAGAAGCACTATCACAAGCAGATTACACGGAGGGATTACGCTGCACAACGAGACAGCAGTGAGGGTTCCAGAGATCTTTGTCTGCAGACAGGAGTAGGTGTCAGGCACCTGAGGTGCCTGCAAGGTGCTCTGGGCTCTCTGAACTGCCCCACACTCACCTTTCTCTCCGGTGTCTCTGCCAGTTGCCAGCTGTTAGCTTTCAGGTGGTACAGCTCATCAAATTTCATGCTGATGTCTTCAATGGACAACTGCAGGAGATCCCAAAACCCAGCTAGGTCCTGGGCCGTGGGTCTGGGATTGGCATTGGGGTTCTACAAGGGAAAGCACGAAAACATGTCAGGAAGGAATATGCCTTCCTGACCAGTGGAACAGTCTGCACAGCTTACATTTACTCCTTCCCAATCACTGAAACTTCAAGAACCCAGAAAAGACACAAGCCCTAAGCAGGCAGAGAGGCATTTATTGCTATAAAACTATTTCTAGTTATCAGGAAGCAGAAATCCTGATGGCATTTTCCTATAGGAACCCAAAGAAGAATCCTGAAAAGACACTCTGTAGGAGAAAGCAATAGCATCCTTCTCCACCAGAAAGCGTCCCTGTTTGGCCTAGCCCCACAGCAGTAACCTCCAAGTGAAGGTCTCTAACATGTGATTCAGAGCTAGAACACTTTTTATACCCAGATATATCGGGGAATTCAGACCACAGCACACTTGGACAGCTTGCAAGCCCTGTTTTCACAAGCAAAGTTACTTTGCAAAACTAAGTATCAATATTTCTTGGTTGAAAAACTTTAAGTAGCTAAAGTAGATTACTTCCCATCAAAAACAAAACTTCCCCAGTTCTCAGGCATCTGAGCTGCCAGCACAGGGCTGCATTGTCTCAGCAAAGCACAGGATCAAGTCTGGGCAACTCAGCACAAAGTGTCAAAGGCAGATTTCAGCACAGAATACAGCTGAAAGCCTGGCTGCTGTTCTCTCAGCCACGTTTAGCCAGAGGTCAGCAAGGAGAGGCCCAGCACTTCAGCCCCTCTTTTTCCTTCCAGAGTTTCTCTAAGTTTCTTAGAAGTAAAGAGGACCTCAAGAGTTTTGCAAAATCCATACCATGATGAAGCTTGCGACAAACAAAACAACCAAAGAACTCGAAATCCCTGATCCCCACCTGTCCCCAAGTCAGCTGTGTTTAGATCTCAGCGCAGACAAACCTTTGCATTAACTCAGAGATCCAGTTCAAGCACTGCTTTGTGACAGCCAGGGACAATCGTGTTGGGACAGTTTTACCATGCGCATAACCTACATGCAAAGCAAGCATCTTTGGAGAGGAACAGTGGGCTTTTCAAACGCTCTCCCTATTTGACAAAAACTCTCTGGTTGACCCCAAAAAGCCCTTCAGAGGTAGCAGAGAAGAGGTAGTTTCCAGAGCACACCACAGAACGGCTGGCTGACATATCAGCCCTACAGAGAGACTCGGTACATCTGGTGTGGCCTGACAGCACTTCAGGGAAATTCCTCTGTACTCACATGAGCACCAGAAGGAACTGCAAACACTCATCCCTGAGCTAGGAACTGCCCGTTCAGCCACCCACCGGTCACCTGCTATGTCAAATATGCTGTATGCTGGTCAGCTCGTAGGCTACAGCTGCTCTGGCTCTGCCCGATATCACTGTCACACTGACACTGCCTGACAGTGCTCCTGCTGTGCTGTTGAAACTTATGCACCCCCCTCCCACAAAGCAGGGGAAATAGAACCAGACTCACCAAGTTTTGTTCACAGAGGCCGTGAAATTGCTGGAACTTCTGTGACATTAGTAGCTGTGCACTGCCCACCGCACTCAGGACTTTTCCTAAGACTAAGAAAAGAAAAAAAAAAAGACTTCAATTGAACAGACCACCAAATGCAGCAACAAACTCAAGCGTAGCAAGAAATGCTCTTGACTTGTTATGAGTTTCAGAGATCCGCAACGAACTAACTGCTCTCAGGTAAAGCAGCTGCACTGGAGCTGCAGTCTGCGGTCATCTTTGCCATCCATTATTGCTCCTTCTAGAGCAGGCCAAAAGCTGCCAACAGACTGAGATCATCACATCAGAGCTTGCAGAAAGCACCTTGAGTGGTCTTTAGCCCATCAAACAAGCCACGAGCACCGCTTGGGTGAGCAGATCTGCTGGCTCCTGCCCACAGGTCATAGCCTGCTCTTCTGCCCCTGTGCACTGGCAAGGGGCAGGAGAACTGTCTCCAGTCTATTTATCAGAAGGGATTCAAACACTGACAGGAAAGGGTTTTTAATCAGGATGCTTTTAAAATCCAGGACTTTATGCCGCTCTTAGTGGGTCTCCGAGGAGCCTCTGAGTACAGTAACATTCTTCTGCTTGAAAATGGAAGAACACTGAGTATAGGTTTTTCCCTTCCAAAGGCAGGGCTGAGAGACTCACAGTGTATGCAAACCCATCATGAGCATGGATTAAATGATTTGCTTTCTCCTCCCTGGCCTGCTGCAGCTCTGCTGAATCAGTTCTGAGAGCTTTTAGATCTGTGCTTGGCTGGACAGGCGTAAGCTGGGCTCGCTTTATACCCACCACATTCCCAGTTACAGCATCTGCTAGGAGACTGCTCTTAAGGTCTCAGACCGAATGCCATGCCAGCCTGTGCCTCTTCTTGTCAAGGCACTCTTGCCACAGGCAGAGCAAAGGCAACCTGAGACACTCCAGCCCCAAGGCAGGCAGAGCCCTGGCACTGCCTGTCCAGCTCAGCAGCCAGCGCAGCATCGCAGTGCGACAGGATTAGAGACGAGCTGCCCCCGCTCCCAGCAGTGGCAGTGAGCTATCACAAAATCTCGCCATCATTCCACCCTTCTTGGTTATGCACAGGCCCCAAAGACGGTGCTCCCAGCAGCCTGGTTACCTAGTTCTGGCACGATTTCCATTGTAAGCAGCACTGATTTTGCCAACTCATTTGAAAGTGACAAAACAAGCCCACCTGTGACTGAGCCCAAAAAAATCAAGTGCCCTGGTGTTTCCTGTGCATGTGTCTTCGGTGTAGTTAGCGTGGATTCAGTAAAACGTTCCCCATGAAGAAACATCTTTGCAATGAAGCCAAGCCAGATGACACAGGCTCAGATGTTACAGTTCCTTCTGCTCCACCAAGTAAACTTTGGATTGCACACTTAACTACAGTGGGTTAGGCAGGGAGAAGGATCTCACGGCCTCCCTAAAAGCAATCTAGGCAAGCTTTTAGCAGTTTTTCAGACTCCTCAATGGATGACAGCAGCTCCTACGGTCTTCTCTACTCCATCTCAGTGTTGTTTCTCACCCCACCTGCTAGAGCAAGTTGCCTTATCCCTTCCTGTCCTTCCCAAGGACAATGTCCCATGCTCATCTCCAGGTCCTGCTGTTACCCTGTGGGCTATCAGCAATTTAACCACAGAAAGCTAATCCAGTACACAGCTTTAACCCCTTCTCAAAGAAAGAGCGGCTAGGCTGCTCCAGTGTTGTGCCTAGACGCTGACAGCACCCACCTTCTTCAGAGAGATTGTTCTCTTTGGTCTCCTGGTCCATCTGGCGGCACCAGCCTTCTAACCGTTCTGTTTCTGCCTGCAGCAGCTTCAGAAACCAGTACCCATCCCGCCGGCAGGCTCCTGGCTGCGTGGGTTCTGATGGTGAGGTGGAGGACGTCTCAAGCCAAGGGTCAGGAGGAGGGAGAGAGGAAGGCTCCAGGGCTGGGTCACTGTTATCTCCATAGGAGAGGTTTCTCTTAATCTGTGAGGGCTTGGCTGGTTGCCTGGTACTGGTATCAACACTAACGGAGTTGTTGTGTTGGGGGCACTCAGCGACGCTTCTCTCAGATGATTTACAGCTAGAGTTATTGGGTTCCTGCGTGTCAGAGTCTGTGTCCTGTTTGGAGGACATACTGCGAGAGTGGCTGTTTCTAGAGAGATCAAACCCAAACATATCAAACAGCAGAACTCCACCTGGCTGGCTGCACACACTACCAATTAAATGCATTTGTTTATTATGCCTGCAGCTGAGCCTCTCCCTTCCCCTTTCCCTTCTCACACACAAACACACACTACACGTTCAGACAGACAAAATTATAAGGTTGCCTGCTTACTGCAATAGGCCATTCAGACAGGAGGACTGATGCACATCTATAATTACACCCTGGACTTTTAATTTTATTTATTTCAAACTCCCATTGATTTGCCTGTTTACAGAACAAGTGCTGTTTGCAGCAGGTGTGTGCTATGGAGGAAGAGCTCTCCACAGGCCCCCATTCAACACCACTCATGTTAGAACAAAGGAGGGGAGGAAAAGGTCTAAGCAGAAGTGGGGAAAAATGCAATTTAAAAGAAAGGAGTAAGAATTACAAAAGCCTGAGTCTTTCACTTACCGCCACTCGTCCTCTACCTGTACCCCGATGGACTGGAATTTGGTGACTGGTGGAGGAGGCGGCTCCTCTTTTACCACTGGCTGAAGGCAGTCAACCTTATTGAACAAAAAAATACAGACAAAAACAGACACAAGAACTTGCTGCTGGAATTCGTGTTAGTGGACTGGGAGGGGTGCTGCACACACACACACTCAGCATGCAGACACCACATGCCAATCGGAGAGCTGTGCTAGGAGAGGTGCCAGGCTGCTGCTTGGGCTCACCTGCACTGGAGCAGCAGGACTGCACCCCACTGGACTGCTGCCAAGCCTCTGCTCTGAGAGCACCCAGCTCTGCCATCTGCTGCTGTTTTGCAGGGCAGCGGCCAGGAAGGGCTGCGTGTCCCCAGGGGAGCAGCTGCACGTGGCATCTGACACAGGCAAAGGCCAGGAGCTTTGTGATCTGATAAAAAGCCCAGATTCCTCTGTCCCAGGGACTGACACTCTGCACAGCCCTGGATAAAAGACTTACAAGGTTTCATGAAGGAAATGCAGGTGGTGCGCAGGTGGCCTAGGAACCATCTCAGAAAAGAGGAAAGGATGTCAGCCCCTCCAGGGCAACTTCTCTTGCGCACTGCCCTTAAAACATTCTGCCCCACCGGCCACACAGAGAAGCCTTCGCTGCACTGTGCGCCTAGCTGGCCAGCCAGCCTTGCTGTAAAGCCATGGAGAACTTGTTCAGCACACACACACGGTGATCCGCAAAGCCCAGCTCCTGCATTTGGGCTAGCCCAAGTGCTCATGTTCCTACCTGCAGGTTACAACCTGCAGCACTACGCCAGCGGTCTGGGACAGAGCTGCTGCTTGCAGGGTCCAGCCAGCTGTACCCGAGCAGTTTGCACACAAGCTGTACAACTGCAGATTATAATCTTTGCTGAATAAAGCATAGGTTTGCACTACTCAGTGGGTTCTCATTTGGCTACGTAACCACAGCTCATTTCCATTGATTTCCACAGTTAAATGCTTTCAGGAGCAGCAGCAGCAACCCGCTGGCCCAGCCAGGGCCCAGCCAGCCAGCACAGCGGGGCAGTGGCCACCAAGGAAGCACTCTCGCCTGCCTACAGCCCTGGGAGCAATTCATGTTGCAGCAGTCCATGCTACAGATAGCGAGCAGAGGGGTCCATCGCTCAGAAGACATTTGTCCCAAGAACCACAGGGGACAAGGAGCAGACTGATGTTAAGGAGTACACGTGCAGAGCACAGGACCAGTGCAGGTTTACTAGCAGCAAAGCACCTCTTTAGAGAGACCCATGTGGTTAATAGAGTCTCCCTGCTTTATGAAACATTTTAGTTTTGTGCTACAATAGCTTATTCCTTTCAGGTCTACTGTATTCCATCCCCAGGAACAAGGGCAGTTAGTCTGACAAGCTACTCTCCTGCTACCCCGGGTTCACATGCACACCTGCTCACACAAAATGCACATGCTAAATGGATAGGTTGGGAACATTCCTTAGGACACAAAGAGGAACAAACCATTCCATACCTGTATTCCTATGGATGACAGTTTTCTTTTGGGGACGTTCTCCACTTTAGGCTCTTCGCTAGTCAGAGTTCCTTTGTCACTTTTCAAAGTTGCATTTTTCTGTGGTAACTCTGGAGTGTCTCTTGCTGGAGTCACGACGCTGCCCCTCGTCACGCTGGGTGTCCTAGTGCTGTCCAAGCTGTCCGAAGAATTGCTCAGTCCTGACTGGCTGGTCACCTCGCTCTTGTGGTCCTGGCTGTCCAGGTAGGTGTCCTGCGCCGACTCAGTGCTGCTCTGCACAGTGACAGAGATGAACGGCTTTGATGTGGTCCGAGGTGGGACAGGAGGTGGGGTCTTTTTATATGCCACTAGGCATGATGAACCTGCAGTGATGGAGGTGGAAAGAATGGAGAATGCAAGAGACAGATTGGAGGGAGGGAGAGAGATACAGTAAAAGAAAGAAAAAGCAGGTCAGTCACAACATCCGAGAGGAGCCTCCAAGTAGAAGCTGGAGGCAGAAATGCAGAAACAGCCTACAGCCAGCAGCTCATACCAGGTAACCCAAACCCAAGCATAATGGGAAGCAGAAGGCAGAGCCAGAGCTAGCTTGCAGAAGTCAAAGGAAATACCATGATGTGTGAAAGGCTAGAAATGGAGAAGAGGTATAGGAAAGCCTCCCAAGACTGCTACAAGGTTTGGCAGGTGTAAGCCTCCACGCTGGGGGAATTCTGTCCGGCTAAGCCCTATGTTTTAGTGTCCTAGTACAGCCAAGTGTCTCAGCTCTTTGTCCCATCAGTTGACAACTTTCAGTGTCTGGACCAGGGTGGTATTTTTTCCTATAAAAATGGAAAAAAGCCATAAAATTTGTTAGACATTGATGGCAGGAATGTACATTTGTGAAGCACCTTAAAAACCTAGCTGCTGTGCATTACAGGAAAGCACATGATGCTGGATCCAACAGCCTGAGAGAGGCGAGGCTGTGCTGCTCCACAGCCCCAGGTGCAACCAGTAACGAGGCTGAAGATGCGCTCCCAGCAGAGACATGCACAGAGAACACATACCCACTACATACAAATACACACACACACAATGCCAGCCTCACAGATCAGAAGACAGCACCCAAACGAACAAGAGACAGCAGCAGCTGCCTCATCAGCGTGGATCCTCCAGCAGCTGGGCTCACTCAGCCTGCCCACTAGATGGCCTATGGATAACAGTCCCCCCAGGTCCTGACCCCTGAATATGAGCCTGAGGCTGAAGTCCCTCCCCAGCTGCAGTACAGACCACCACATGCACACAGGACCCTTGTGCTCTCATCCCAGAGCTGCCCTACAGACCCACTCACCCCTTGCTCCCAGGCCACATCACCTACTCACTGGCTCATCTCAGATGACCTCACCCAGCAATCACACGTTCAGTCACCTCAGTCACCGCCTCACGGACACAGGGGCCCTGTGACCTGTGGTACCCACAACCCCACCCCACCATGTGTGGAGAACAGAGCCCCCACCCTGGTCAGGGTTAGGAAGGATTTTAATTTGGAAGCAGTGCAGGCTCTGCTGGTCAGGGCAGGGCAGAGCCATGGAAGCGCACTGAGCAGTCATATAGCTACATGCAGCTGCCCCCTCTTACCCCCCCACCCCTCTATTTGCCCATCCTTGTTCCTCCCCCAGATCACCTAAACCCTGCCCTTGTCCCATCTTTGGTCTAGCAAGTCCTATGCCACCCCGAACTGCTCTTCTCCTGCACCCCAGAATGCCCCTTAGTAGCAATCCCCTTAGTACAAAATAGGATCCGGAGAGCTTCTCCCCATGGCTTACGGTAATGGGGTGCCATGCCTGGACACTGGGGCCAACAGCTCTGCTAGGTGGGGCCTGGACAGGGTGCTTCCTTCCTCAGGAGTCCTTGTTTTGGATTCTTTCCTGCCACCGTATGTCCCTGAACTCCTCTGGGCTGTGCAGATGGGCTGGTGGACCCTGGGCTGAGCCTGACAGGATGCTATGTGGGGTGTCCCCCTCCTGCCATTGCCTCCGAACCCCTTTACAGAGGGCAGAGAAGAGCTGTATCACACAAGCTAGCATTCCCTCTCTTCATAACCAGAGATCCATACCATCACGTCTCCTTGCACAGTGCATGCCACTCCCAGAAGGGAATGGCAGGACCAGGGCTGCTGAGGTTTCAGAGTAACCCTCCCACAGCCCTTGGCCCCCAGAGCTCCTGCTGCATCCCCCCCGCTCCACACACACCTCCCTCCTGGCCCTCGGCTGGCACAAACCCTAATCTAATTCCTGTGTGCTCTCCTGGTACCAGAGGAGGGCCACCAAAATGATCAGAGGGCTGGAGCACCTCTCCTGTGAGGAAAGGTTGAGGGAGTTGGGATTGTTTAGCTTGGAAAAGTCTCCGAGGAGACCTCATTGTGGCCTTCCAATGCTTGAAAGGAGCTTACAGGCAGGAGGGGGACCGACTTTTTACACGGGTGGATAATGGTAGGACAAGGGGGAATGGGCTAAAACTGAAAGAGGGGAGGTTTAGGTTGGACATCAGGAAGAAATTCTTCCCTGAGAGAGTGGTGAGGCGCTGGCACAGGCTGCCCAGAGAAGCTGTGGCTGCCCCATCCCTGGCTGTGTCCAAGGCCAGGCTGGATGGGTTCCTGGGCAGTTTGATCTAGTGGCTGGCAGCCCTGTCCACAGCAGGGGGTTGGAACTAGATGATCTCTGAGGTCCCTTCCAACTCAAGCCATTCTGTGATTCCTGGTACAGCTCTGAGGACAGCAGGGGCTGCCGTTCCCTTGGGTTCCCTGCTCCAAGCCATGTTTCCCTGATGTCAGTGAAGTTCTACACCTCAAACTGCAAGCCACTGCACCACCCAGCCCCATACAGAACCTGCAGATACAGAGAGAGCACAAGCACGGATACCAACACCTCACACACCGCCCTCCTTAAACAAGACGGAGGACTCCACTATTATTTCCACCCCAGACGTAGCCACCAGCATATTAGTGAGCTGAGGCACTCTACCAGATCAGGGGCAGGCCAGGCACCCTCTGGGGTCTGCGAGGATGGACAGAGGTTCCTGCTGCTCCCAGCATGGCCTTCCACCCTCAGCAAGCTGCACTGCATGCATGCCCCACAGAACTCGCAGTGGGGCACTTGACAGACATTGGGATTTTTTTAGGGCAGTTGGACACAACCATGAACAATTCTGGTTCAGCCCATCACAGGGTGCCTTTGGTACCCTCAGCTATTAAATGAGAAACATCAAATTAATCTGATCAGAATTGAGCACGGGGATGGGAAGGAGAGTTTCAGGTGATCCAAGGCCCCCAGCTCCTCCTCCTTCTCTCCGGAAAGACCCATGTGCCACCCTAAGCAACCCCAGGAGCACGGCCACATTGCCTGCAGGGAAATTGCACAGCAGCGCATTGTGCCTTGCTATTCATGCATCTCCAGATCTATCATGTTAATAGCTACAAGCTCTGTTTCAAAGAAGGGGCTCAAAGGAAGGGGCCACAGAGGAGGGGGAGATCTGTGGTCCCAGAAGTATTTGTATGCCCAAAGACGCTGCCAAGTGCCGTAACAGTCCTACTGCTCCTGAGGAGCCTGTGAGGCCACCAGCCAGGCTGCGCTTGGTCCGAATCCAAACAGGAGCTCAGAAAGGCAAAACTAGTACCAGCTCCCTCCTGCCTCAGTGCACAAATTGAGCAGTGACCCGATGGCCACACGAGCAGGAGCTCGGCTGCCTGCTCAGCCCAGCCCTCACACCACCTTCTGACACAAGCCCCTCCTGCAGCCACGTGGGCCACGCAGTTGGGAACCAGCCATCGGAAAAACCACCAGGACAAGCTGCTTGGCTTGGGGATTGGGCTGTTTTTCAGCTTGACCTGTTCCTGGTGCTACTCCTTGTGGTGGCACACGCTGTGTAAACCACTCAGGGCAGCCCAAGCCCGCAGCTGCTGTATGTCCAGCCAGGACAGGAACATATTAGGCGCTTTTAAAAACTACCCACAGTAATTTCCTGAAAGGTCAGGCCCAAGTGCTGCAACTTGTCAAATTTACATGTCAAAACATAGCTACGCACATCCTTTAGCCAATACTTGTTCAGTCACAGGAGCAGTGTGCCATCATGCTGCCAGGCCACCACTAGGTGATGATTGTAACATCGCCGGCATTCACTCCAACTCCTCAGCCCCAAGCCACTCCTCGCCCTTGGCAGGGCACAAGCTCACACACCAGGGCAGCAGCAGGACTTGCTGCAGGTGCTCAGGCAGCACCCGATCTGACTCTTGCCACAGCTGAGGCACCAGATTAGACGGCAGCATTTGTGTGAGCACAGGCTGACCTGCAGCATGGAGCGACCTCTGCCCACAGCATTAATTCTCAGCACCATGCACATGCGTGACCCGCGCATGAACTGCCCGCTCAGCGAGAGGCAGAGGGGTTAAAGCACCG